>RCNN01000002.1:0-245684 GCA_003667245.1 Heterostelium multicystogenum | reverse complement strand
CAGTGTGGAATCCAAGTGTCTTCTCTGTGGAGCAACGGATGACGAATGCTCCTTCAGCAGTCCAGAGAAAACGGCAGCACCGAAACCCAAGAGGGCAGAGGCACCATAAGAGCAAACCGGTGTTTGTATAAATATTTGCAGCGATATATGCAATATATGTAAGTGTACCGAAGATCAATGAGAAACTTCTCACCAACCTTAAGTACAATCAAAGGTGAGATGAAATTTGATAACGATAAACAAGCATAGATTATTAGTCAATGAAATGAAACCTGCATTTCTCATTTAATAGTTGTTTCTAAATTTAGAGATCGATAGTTTAGAATAAAAATATTTAAATAAACAAACCTATGATTTAAGAGTAAACTGCAATTTAACTTACCTGTGTTGGAGAGAAAGCGGTGAAAACAACACAAAAAAGCAATACCAAGTACAACTACATTGAACAAATTGGTATCTCTGAATGGTTTCTTTATTTGATATCCATTACCAAGGAGATTTGACGCTCCAAGTCATTTGGATGCCCGTTGACATTAGCATCATAATCATTTTACTATTAAGCTTTTCTATATTTATGTATATATGTAGTTGATAGAATGTAGGTCTTCAATCGAAATGAATGATGAAGAGAATGAATGATGTGGATAATCTACTAGTAGTAATAATAACTACTATATATATTATACACACAGATATAGAGAAATAAATGTGTAAAGAGTTTGCCAATGTAATTGATATTTTATTTTGAATCTGACTGTTGGTGGTGGTGTGGGTGGTTGTTATTATTTTTCATGATTCCAACTAGTTGTTAATTGTTAAAAAAGTGAGATTTTATTGGTCGGTACCGACTGATTATTTAAATTTTATCATGATAATTAATAGACCTTATTATTGAAAGTTGCTATTATCGATGGAACATTCCAAAATTACCCCCTTTCCCAATTTAAAACAAAAATCAACAAAATCAGATATTTTTTCAATACCAACATGCAAACAAATTTTGGGTTGCAAGCCTATTATTTTTAAAGTAGTATATTATTATTATTGGTGGGTGCTATTGAATAATTTATTATCATGTTTGATAAATTTGTTTATTTCTCTGTGAAGAATATGAAATTCAGTATACTCAGTGTATCTGGAGCATTGATCAACGAGATCTGGTAGAATTTAGAATGGATAGATCTACAATTAATGGCTCTATCAAATTTCCATCTCCGGCAATACTGATGTCAACTGGCCATGGCAAGTTAAACTTATTGGCCAAGAAACGTGCAAACTGTTGACAGTTTGCTAGATGACTCTAGTTCGAACCATAATGTTGTACAAACTCTGGGAACCATTGGTCTTGAGCAGTGTCGATTATCTGGTAAGCCCATGCACGGGGAGTAAGTCCTTCATTGTTCTTTATAGTTACCAAGGAAGGTACTATCAATTAACTTATCCATTTTTGTGAACGATTGGCCAATCATTAATTCGATTGATCTTCCTTTTATGGCAATAATATGTATGATGAGTCCTTTGGGAGTATTGGGTTTGGACTCCCCAGCTATATCGATTAACAAAGAGTAGTGAGAGAAAGCAAGTTCCATTAGTTGAGTTTGACTACTACCCTGTCGGAAGCGAAGTAAGTAAACATGGCCAACTCTGGAAGGATCCATGATGGTGGTAGTGAATGGTTTCATTTGACTCATATTAAATGAATCCAATAGATTCTTGAGAAGAAAATGATAAAGAAGGTCCCATTCTTGTTGTTAAAATACCAAATGGATATAGATGAAACGATATTTTACATTAGTGCTGAGGGTTACCCAATGAATGATAGTTTGGTCTATTTTATTATTTGTGGGATTTGAAATAATATAAGTTATTTTTTAATCTCAAAATACATAATACGACTTTATTTACTGCTGGATTATGATAATAACATTTCATCTTTAAACCATAAATTAACTTCTTATACGAACTTCTAATCTGAAGCATCTATTAGTGAATCCATTGTTAGAAATGGCTTTTTCAGAGCTCAAAAAAGGCTATCAGATCTTAGATTGTGAGAATGATCTTGTTTTAATAAAAGAACCCTTTTTGATTTATATGCATTAATCTTGTAGCCACTAACATCAATCTTGTCTCGAAGATACTATAGTGGTACACCATAAGGCTCATCACAATGCTTTGTTTTAATTAAACAGTTGGATTCCCCATACCTGAGTGAGAATACTGAACTATAGAAAAGAAAGATATTGTCCAATCCGTAAAATTCATTTTCTAATTACCATTATAACAACTAAAAAATAATCAATAAAAAATATTTACAGACACAGTGTATGTTTTTTAAAATTTGGAGGGAAACTTTTAATTGTTTTTTAAATTTGATCAAATTTTATCTAATAATAGAGTATGAATAATATATATGTATCATTGATTGCCCTAATAATACTAGTTTCAGATTGATCGATATCAAACTGGAAATGAATAATATTTAACTCCTATCAACTATAATCAAAAATAAATAAATATCATTTTAAATATATACTCCAAGATATATACAACATAAATAATTTCCAATATATTATTATCTAAAAAGATATTTATATAATTAACTATATAGATCATTAAAATAAATAAAATAATCAATAATAATAAATATTACAAGTAAAATTATAATAATTTTATTGATAAGAAAAAAAAAAACCAAAAATATAATAATAAAAAACATTAGTCGTGACTGAACTAAACAATTAACTAACGGAACAGTGAAACTGTTTTAAAGTTAGAATCTAAATAATATAAAGTGATATTTTTGATATGTTACCAATTAATTAGTCCGATCGAAATAAATAAAACAATAATTTATTTACTTTAGTTTATTAAAAGAATAATAATATTAAATAGATTAGAAAAAGAGACAGATATTTGTTTATAAAATAACGTAAACCCCCCACTCACTACCACACCACCCACTATCTATACGAACTTAAATAACCAAATATCATTAGAATCTACTTTTTAGTTAATTTGTAGTTTTTGTTTGTGCCAATTCAATAGTTATAACACACGCACCATTTTAAGTTATCAGTAAAGAGAGTATCTTTCATTTTATCTGTCATCTGTTTATTATCTATCGAAACGACATAAAACCTACAAACAACAAACCTAAATATATATATTTATAATATATATTTTTAATATTTATATTTGCTAAAATATATATTATTGGCTCCTAATAATATATTACTACTACTCTACCTACCACATACATCATTAGAAAATGGAAGTGGATGATTTAAAAAATCATGTTAGACAACCGGTACAACAACAACAACAACAACAGCACAAAAATGAAACAATGTCAACAAGAATAATTTCGATTAGTTTAATGTCTTCTACATCATCTTCCACAACAACAACAACAACAACAACTGTAACGAACAATAAAAATCAATAGCATTTTATCTAAAGATAGTAATATTAGTAATAGTAATAATAATAATATAGATTTCCAATTGAAAGACAACATCACCTACAGTGAAGTCAATAGTGTAAATAGTAGTAGTCCCACGACACCAAACCAAACAATTGTTAATTGCAGAATTAGACTCATCGACGACACACCCCAGTATAAAATAACGGCAGGTCGTCGGAATTGCGTCTGTCAGAGCTGAACTCGTCGGATATATCAACAGATTCCAGCAGCAGCAGTTCGAATCTATTCTCATCTCTGCCGGCTGGCTCGTCATTTCATCACTACATCAACAGCAGCAACAGTTACAGAGATCGCTTAATAGACGTTCCTTCGATCCGCCTCAATTTCATCGTTAAATCTCATAAATAGTGGTGGCAAACTACACCACCCTCCAAACTCGCCGAGAACACTCAGCTCTTTGGTAATTCTCAGCAATCACAAGAAAAAAGAGAACTACTCGCGACACACATTCCCAGGCGGTCTCACACATAGCAACGGCATATTCACCATCTTCTTCCACCGCCAACAATGGTGTTAGTTAGTATCAGCGGATCAAAAGTCACAGATTCCATCCCATGAGATATCAACTCCCTGATCAACTCTGGCACTGCTTGCAGTTGGAAAGACTGCAAACATCAATATGCCAGCAGCAACCACCTCAAACACCTTGAAAGTCAACAATAGATTGCAAACTCCAGCTACACCAAACAATTTAGCATATCAATCGAATGACAACGATAACTATCGATCAAATATCACCACATTTCACAAGAAAACCATCAGCTCTTATTGTAGGAGCTTTTCCAACCATGACACCTCAACAGCAACATGATTTTGAATCAAAACGGAAGAACGACACCTGACGAAGAGATTAGCGAGCAAAACAAATTCTATCGTAGAATTGAGGAGAATCCAGAAGGTTTCATTACAATCCAGGAGATTAGATCGATACTATCATGTTATGACAACGATGCTATCGACCAAATTTATCAATGGTATTCCATTCAAAAAATGGTATAATGTATGAACAAAGACTTTTTGGAATTGGTTCAGGAGTTCCAAAGTTCAGCATTTGACGAAAATGATATGATCTTTACTGATGATGATGATTTTGATACCAAGAATCATCCCATAAATAATCTAATGGATTTCAAAGTTGATGACAATACCTCAAGTAATGATAGTAATGAAACAAAGAATTCGACCAATGGCACAGGATTTGTACAGAAACCAAGGAGATTCGACTTATCCATTCCACCCAGCTATGGAGAATTCATAACAATGGATCTATCAATGGAGCAGGAGTCAGTAGTAGAGAATTCTTGGAGATGCAAGCTGAGCTCAATCGACTGAGAGGTGAGGCCCAACGCAAAGAAATTGAAGTAAGAACGAGAATGAAATTGGAGCAAGATATACAGTTATTACACTCAGAAATTGCAGCCAAAGAGGAGGAGAACAACAAACTTCGTAAAGAGAATCAACTTTGAGCAAAAATCGATAAAAGACACAAGGAACTTACAAATGAATTGGAAAACAGTAAAGTCCGAGAGAACAAGAATAAATCAGAGATGGATAAACTAAAAAAGAGAGAAATCAGAGAAGTAAGTGTCTGAATTTAATTTTAACAGATTTCAGTCACTAACACTTGAATAATAATTTTCTTTATAAAGATGATGAAGAGTTGAAAAAGATAAAGAATGAGCAAGATATTTTGCAACAAAAGGGAAGAAAGTGCTTTAAAGACAATAGAGGAGAAAGAGCTTGATATTAAAAGACTGAAGAGAGAGTATCAAAAGTTGGAAAATATATTTAAAGAGTTACAAGGAAAACTATGAACTATCAAATCAACAAATACTCCAACTGAAACAGAGAGAAGAACAATATATGGCACAACAGCAAAATATTGCTGTTCCAGATAGCTCGCATTTGATGATGTCCCTTGACAGCAGACCCAATTTGATTCAGTCACAGCTGCATGACCAGAAGAAGTTCCACCATGATGAGGACCAAAATTAAAGATCTAAAGGCAAAAATCGATATTTTAGAGATAGAGCGATCATCAAATTAATGATCAAAATCAAGAGCTCTTGAGGGAAACTTCAGGATCAACAATCCAATCAACAAGCAATCACTGACATCTCTGCCAAACTCAAATCACTACATTCACTCTTCTCAGAGAGAACTCCTTGGCTTTATTGAACAAATCAATCACTCTCAGCAGTTTGCAACACAAATGATCAATTCAATAGATCATCTTTCACAATCAATTATTACCTCATCCAGCAACAGTGACAACAAACAAACAATGTATCAATAGTGCAGAAATAGATCAAATCATTCAATTACTTAAATCTAAATTACCGAAAATGCCTGAAGATTTGATTAGCGAAATGGAAAACAGAGATCAAGACTATCAAGTGGCAACAGGCAGACTCGATGACACAATGAAGCAATTAAATGAAAAGTGGAGACAGCTCCACGACAATCTCATGCAATGGAAGAAGATAAAGCAATTGGAGAATCTTCAGCAGAGACAAGAAATAGAAGAGTCTAAAAAATCATCAAGCAGCTGCTTACAAAGCAAAGCGAAAACACCAGTTGTCAACCTCAATCCCATCGGAAGCAGTACCGTTCTTTATGAGAAACCATCCAGTCTATGGTTCAAACCAGACCAAGCATTTCTTTGCACTTGTAGGATTAGTCTTGTTCCTATACATATTATTATCAATTTTAATTCCACAATGATCCCACCACAGAGATATCTCCGACCAAGCTAACCAACTTTATTATTATTACCACCATTTTATTCCTTTTAACAGTACAACATCCAATATTTGAAAACTATTAAATTTAGTGATTTCAAAAATAACCCAACAAAATAATAATGCGACAATCAAATAAATAACCTAATAACAAAAAAAACAACACCTGTAACATCATGACGATGAAAACAATCTTTTTCGTAGTAGTATTTGAATCTTCATTGGCTTCCGCACAACAAAGTGTCTGGATTCTTTGAGTCAACCCAACCAAAAAAAATCATTTATCTCTACTTTTTTTTGCAATTTAAGAAAGCATGGTTTTTATTTTTTGCAACGTCGACGATGTTTGAAACTTAGCTACAACTACTCTCTTTTGGAATTTTAAAAAAAAGTAATTTTACAAAAATATTAGGTTTTCCTTAGAATTCTTAGCCTTACTTTATTTTTATAATTATTAATATTATTTATTTATTTGATTGTATTTGTACAATAGTATCGATTAAAATAGCTTCATAGATGAAGTAAACGAAACTCTGTGATCGATCCACCAGATAAATCTGAATATTCATTCATTTTTCATTCCTCAGTCAATTCATCAAGTCAAATTCCTCAGTCAAATTCATCATTCAACACCAACTCCACCATAACAATAACAACACCATCGCCATAGTAATATATGTATAAAGATATATACTTTCTTCTTTTTAGTTTTAAGTAAACTAAAAACAAAGATCTATATAAACTACTAAATAAATAATGAATTGTAGTAAATCTATATTGCTAACTTTGTTGTTGATGATATTGATGACTACATCTATTTATGCACAACAACTATCAATACCACATAACTTCAATCTGAACCATTCACATCACACTCACTTTCACAATCATTAGACACTCAAAGTAATAATAACAACGTCAACAACGAACACCCCTCACCCACAAGCTACCAAAAAGCCAGTGCATCTCGCGTCCATAAGGGCGACGAGGACTATTTGGACAAAGAGAAGCTTCTAAATAGTTACAAGAGGAAACAAGTCCAGCTGCACAATCTCCAACACCGTCTACAACCTCAGCAACATCGCCAACTAAAACCAAATCTATAACTAAATCAACGGCTGTCAAATCAAACACACAACCACAAGAGACCATACAGAAAGATGAAGAATATTTTCCTGCAGACGACAGTGAACAAGTTCTTGCTTATTACGATAGTAAATTCAACGATCACTTCAACCAAAATGGTATTATAAAGAGTGAATCTCAGAAAAACCTCGCTAAAGAAAGTAGGTTGAACACCCTCTATTTTCAACATATCTAGTTCAACAATATTAACCTCTATCTTTGTGGACCATTGCAGCGAATTATTTATATACCTACTGGGATACGACAGTTCTTTGTCGATCATCTTGTTATTTCTCTGATCCTAAGAATTGGATCAATCAAACCATACCGCAAGCTGGATATATTAATATTGTAGCGATTGGTTACAACATGACCATTAACAATACAAACTATCCGGCGAGCATCATCTACGACCAAAACACCGATATAGTACATGAACAGATGTCCATTGGAGAGAACGTCAGAATTACTTTTTTCAAGAAAACTTTCAAATGCAACACTTTGATCGTCTACAACAGCCAACTCAACTTTTTGGAAAGCAATTTAGAAATTGGTGAGCTCATGCTCTTTGATCAAGGCAAGTTCTATGTGTCTGGGAACACAAAGATTGGTACAGTTTTCACAAGCGAAAAATCTGTATTTGACTTCTACGGTTCACTCTATATCTACAATGTAAGCAACTTCTATTCGAGTATACTTTTTAGAAAGGATTCCGTTGTCACACTGAGTCCATTTAGTCGATTTAGAGGGGGTTTATATTCGTTAACAAACTCCATCGGAATCAATGAAGGAACAATGGAACTTCGCAAGAATTCGTATATCAAATATCTCAGTTCGGCCAACACCATCATCGATATTTATGGCCAATTGAATTCAGATTATTGTATAGCTGTATCTAGTATTCTTCAGCGACAAAACAGTGAGCTTATTATTGATTATAATTGCGACAGCATCAGCAGTTCCCTCCAATTAAATCAACTTAGAAGTCCAGTAAGCCCAAATTGTTCGACTTGGATCCGGTCAAGTTCTATATCCATTTCATCTGCTCAAACAAGCTGCGATGTCACCTTTATTGCAGATTATCTGGAGTCCTTTTATTATTCTTACTATTCATCGATGACAATTGGCCCAAGAATATCAGGTAAAGCGCTCTTTAAGTTCAACGATATCAATATGGACAACCTGATATTTATAGACCAGCCATCATCGGAGTTAGATTTCTTTGGCTATTGTTATATTGAAAATTACCACACCACCTTCTATTCATATATTGACCTTGTCGTTGAAGCTGGTTCATATTTCACAGTCAAATCAGCTATTTACGTTTTGAAATCCCTCAATGTCCTCGGTTCTTTTAAAGCTGCATCGGTCTCCAGTGGTACTATCTCATTATTCCCCAATGCACAGATATGGTCAGAACTCAACATTTTCCACGCAAACATGATTAATATATGGGGTGGGGTAATAGTTCCAAACCCGATATATAATACTAGCCAATTGACTATGTATTCAAATGTAACAGTTTTAGAAAATATATCTTTCGTAAACACCCCTCTTTTAACTATTGTGGGTCATCTCATAGTTCCAACTGGCGAGATAACGATCAATGGAATAGTGGTTAGAGAAATCACTATGGAGAGGAATACACATTTGATTATTATGTCATACTACAATAGTGACAATATGAATATAGCCCCTGTGATAATTTCTGGAGAATCCTCTAAATTGCTATGTGATATTACTCTAGATTTCTCAATTAATCGAAACAAAATTGAATACAACAAACGGTACAGAGTGATCAGCTCAATCGGTAAAGCATCATTGGCAAATACTCAGTTTGGAGATACTACTGTGATAGACAATAATGGAAATCAAGTGGAGCATACTTTTACGATTGAAGACACTGATATTTATTTAACTATTCGGAACAACAAGACCAAGTTAAAATGGTGGCAAATTACTTTGATCGCAGTTGGAGGTTTCCTCTTCATCTTACTGGTTGCAGCAATTGCTTTTTACTTCTGGAGACGTCACAAGTTGCAAATTGGATATCTAAAAGTCACCCAAAGTATCAATTTGATTGCTACTCCAAGCTAGATCATCAAATAAAGTAGCGAGCATCTATCCTGTACTCCGGATTAAATATATCTTGTAGTTATTTATTGATTGAGTTCATTGCGTCGTTGAATGCATCTATTCCCTCGCTTTTATAAGAGTCGTACATTCTTGGCGTAAAGAATTGGTAGTAAGATGAAACATTAGGGAATTTGCCAAATGCCCAATCATAAAAGTCAGTGAAAAGTCTCAGTTGTCCACCGCAACAGTTGAATGTAACTATATCACCATGGCAACAGTGGCAGTCGAATGCCATACCTGATATCTTATTTTTGCCTGATGCTGTAGGCTTCAAGAAAATTATATTGACGGAACGTTCATTATTCTTTGCAACCATACAGATGAATCTTCGAGAATCGTCACGCTGGAATTCAATCAGGTCACGCTCTACATCGTGGAATTCGGTGTCGTGCTTGTCTCCTTGGAAGAAATTCCATCCATAAGCACGTTCTTCATCCATTGTCTTACGAAGATCTGAGCACAGTCTGCTTGGATCCTCTGATCCATCGGCAATATAGATTGTGGTGATTTCTGGATTTGCAAGTAGGACGAATAAACCAGTGTTTTCAGAGTGGGGTACCATCAGAGAGGTATACAAAACCTCCATGTTTGGAAACGATTGGGATATCCAAAGAGTCTCGGAACATTCTTACGATTGGATTCTGGATAGGTGATGACCAATGGGATGGACTAAACTCTGCTAGAAGGAAAAGAATGACTAAAATCACTCCAGGTATCCAAATCAACCAAGGATAATCGTTTCTAACTGAGGTGATGCAGTGGGGAATGGCTGGGAGGAAGGGCAAAATACCCATAAAAGCACTGATCAAGAAACTTTTTAGTTTAAATCTACGTTGGTAATTCATATTGAGCCATGAACCATATCCAAGATTGAAGAGAGAAAGGAAGTTTTCCCATGACTGGAACTTGGTGTCAGAACCAAAGGTTGAGGTCAAAGAAGCACCGGAATTAACCATCGCAAAGGACAGTTCAATATCACGCATTCTTTCCAGTTTGAAGTTCTGTATTTAGACCATTGCTGTCTCCTCTGAGGTATGAGATTCTATTATGAGGATTGTTGTTGTTACAAGAGGTGCACTTTGATATCAGGTAGAGATTTTCCAATCGATATCGATGAGGTTGAGGCACCTCCAGGCTTCAATTGCCAGAGATTGGCAGTCATTGTGCTGACATAGGTAGCAGAGTCATCGAGATCTGTGAAACGAGTTCCAGGACAAAGTGCAATACCATCACATCCATAGAAATCAGTCTTATAGAATGCCTTTTGAAGACGCCACCTATAATAAAAGTGGATAAAATTCTCGGCAATATACGATGTCAATGGGAAACAGATAATTAAAGCAATACATAGTGCAAGTAGATTGGACCATTTTTCGTCAGTATACTCAATGCGACCAAACAGCATACTAGTGTCATTTAAACGCCAGTTCATAAATATACCATAGATGGAGAGAATGGCTACATAACCAGTGAGCGAGTTGATTAGATTTTCTATCCACTGTTGAACAAAAAAGAATGGATGGAAACGGATTAAAGCCCAAAGTCCAGTCAACGAAATACCAATTGCACCAGCAACCCAGTCACCAACCGCTTCTTCTATTTTATTCATTCCAGCCTGTGAGCCAACCAGGACAGTAAACAATGCTGCAATGAAAGTAAGTACTTTGTTCCAATTGAAGAAAGCATAAGGAACAGGGTGTCCACAGTTTCCAATGACCTTCATTAATTGAGAAATCACAAAGAACAAGACAGCCAAGCTTATACCAACTACAGCTAAAATCCAACGTTGGTCTTTTTCAACATAGTAGTAGAATGAAGCCATGGTCTCTACCAAGAAAACAATGAATGGAAAAACAGTTACAAAGATCAGAGCCATTTGGAAGAGGACCAATCCAAGTACCACAACGAAATCTACCAAACCCTTTCCAGTGGAGAAATCTACGCAGTATCCTATGTTCTTCCGCATATCTTTGTCCAATTCACTGTATATTTGGCGCTTATCTATTTTTCCTTTATTGGTTCGACGCTCGAATGCCACACGCTGGCAGAAAGAAGATCCAACAAATCCACCACCACTCACACAAGACAGAACCAACTTGGTATCATTGGAATGTCTTTTTACAACCTGCTGCAAAACGCCACTCGCGAAACTGGCCGCTCTAATACCACCACCATAAAAAGCACAACCTACACTTCCATCCACTATTTCAAATTTCAATTAAAAACAATCAGTTATAAAGTTACAAATACTTGGTAATCTGAAACTGGAATTCAATTCCATTTTCAATTCACATTGATCAATATATGTTTACCTGGATATTCTTGAATATCTAGATGCTCCTCATCCATCGATTTAATGGGCGGACCACGATGGTCGATCAGAGGCGATGTATTTGCTTTCGGTTTGAAATTGATATTAATACTAATATCATGATTATGATTATTTTCTTCACTCATTCTCTTCTCTTCTAATACATATTATTAATATTAATTTTATTGGTTGAAATAAATTATATATATAAGTTTTAATAATACTAAGATTAAATGATAATAATAATAATAGGACAAAGAAAGAATAGTTAAAACATTATCATAATCATCAGTCATCACATCTGCTGATGGTTTTATAAATCAGTCCAATCAATCACCATAATTCACCTGCAAACTTCAACAAATTTAAATTCAAACAAAACCATTTACAAATAGAGTGTTAATCGCTGATACACCACAAAAATAAAAATATCAAAAACAAACACATTTGATCAATCTAATTGATTGAATGGTTGGGTGGTGAGCTGTTAGTAGTTTGTCCAAAAGCCATCACCAAAACACCATATTTTTTAAAAATGAATGAGTCCAACCCACCGATTCATCTAATTTTTTCAAAAGATACCAAACAGTTTTCTAGATATTTATTTTTATCTTTGAAGTTATTATTATTTTGGGATGGACCAAAGATAAAGCTAAGCTGATTGTTATATTTATATGTTTATAAATGTATACATATGATTTTCTTCCTCCAAGTATGGTTTGATCATCACTTGGAGTAGTATCTAATCTTGCACATGTCAAGATTAATACGGTTTTGAATCTTTTCGATTTCTACTTGTAGTCCTGCTTTCTCACCGATTTCTTTCCATTGTTGATTGCTTCTCTCTGCACCATCACATGATAACTTCATGTTTATGTGAAAGAGCGAAATATTATTCTTTGAGTTCTTGCTGGTTTCGTCATCGTACAACTCGTAGACATATATTGATCCACCTTTCTTCATTCTCGAAGCAACTCTCTTCAAGATATTGACAACAATGTCGTCTTTCCAAATATGCAATACATTCTTAAAAGTGTAACAATCAGCCTCTGGAACTTCATCATTCAATATATTTCCAACCACTCTTTGGAATCTACGATCAGTAATGACTGATGTTGCTTCATTGGTGTTGCCCTTCTCGGCTGTCTCCATATCAAAGTTATAACCAACTTCAACTTGTGGATTCTGTTTTAAAATCTCCAATAAGAAACTATAAACATGATGAGGAGAGGAATATCAATACGAGTGTTTATAGTTTAAGAAACTAGATAGTAATTACCTTCCATGACCACCTCCAATATCACAAATGGTTTTATAGTCTCGGAAGCAGGTTTTAGAAACCAACTGAGGTGCCAACATACTAGTAAAAGTTGTCATTGAACGATTGAATATTTCCTATTTTTTAACTGGTTAGATAATGGCGTTGGAACTAAATATTGAATAGTTACATACATTTTCCTTGTTGTTTGCAGCAAAATAAGACCAAACACTTTCATGTCCCAAGCTTTTCATGGTGTCGATCTTTCCTTCTTTCATCGAGTCAGCCAAAGAAAGCCATGAAAGAATGTTAAACTTGCTGCATCTCATCATCACTACATCACGCACAGACTGTTGTCTTAATAGTAATGAGCTAGGGGTGTGTCTGAATACGCCATGCTTGAAGACTGAACCTGAAGGTCCTTCATTGGGTTCTAATTCATGGAAAATGTCGTTGGCAGTGCACATTTTCATTACATGGAGCAACAATCCATAATCGACACCTAGCTCCTTGGCAATATCTTCGGCGGACTTTGGAGAGTGAACTTCAATATGATTGGCAATATCCAAATCACAGACCGCATTCAAAGCAAAAGAATTAGCAAAAGCATTGGAAATATCAAATAATTTAACAAACTCCATATTTTAATCCTTCTTAATAAACTTTAGTTTGCTCAAATATACAAATATATAAATATTAAATGATTTTGGTTTATTAGATAATCTATAAATTAAATATATACATATATATTATAAAATAAAGTTAAAGAGTTGATTATGCAATGTATTTATTCATTTTGGTAGACCAATAATACTAAGATTACAATCTTGTCATCATGATGTTGTTTGACTACTATATAAATAAGTAATCATATATGATTTGCATTGAAATCATAGGTGTTTGGAGATGTTGTAATTGTCACTTCTCATTTGACATCTAAGTGGAGATATTATAATAATTCCAATCCAATCCAATGAAAGTAAATGTAGTGGGTAATATCTATACTATTCGTTATTTTTTGGTTTATTTTAAAAAAGGAGAAGGGGAAATCCTTGGTCGGAGTTGTTTGAAAAACATAATATATTTGCAAACTTTATGATTTCATTGGTTTTTTATTGCACACAACACATACTAGTTCACACATATCTACAACACTCCCCCCACATACATATGTAAGTACAACCACCCATACATAGTTACATATTAAATAATTCAAGCAACATTGCATTGCTTGAGCAAAGTAGATTTGTTTAGATAACTAAGTCAATGTTGGGTGGTCAAGTTTCATTATTATAATAATAATAGTATTAGTAATAATAATAATAATAATAGTAGAACTAGTAATAATAATAGGGTTAAAAAAATAAAACACAAGATGAGATATTATCTTAGAACAAGGTCTATGTATGGTAAACCAGATAGAGGTGTAATAAAACCACTTATTGAAATAGATGTCAACCCAAATGATGAAATTTCATATCTTTATCAACATGTCATCGACCCAGGAAACAAATACAAGTTCTACTATGAAAATTCATTGCTTGACCCAGAGAGAACATTTGGCTTCTACGAAATGAAAGAAGGTACTAAATATTGTTATATCTATTATACTTCTACTACTATACCACTAGATGTAGGAGTGCATTTGTGATCATTTATAGTAGTAGTTTATGACTTAAATAGCTAATGATAATCTTATACTTTATTGAAATATAAAGGATCAATCATTGAAACAACATCGAATCCTCTGTTTGCTGTTCTTATCTATAAAAATCTTCACGCCTCAAATGAAGCCGGCAACAGACAGAGAGAAACCAACGCAAAAGCCGCACTCAAATCTTTGTTTGAACATGATATTCCATACCTTGGTAGTGATTTCCAGACATTTGAAAACAGTCTATATAGGTAAAAGTGAGTATAGATTTACATCATTCAATAGACAATGTATAACTGATGTTGGTTTCTCCTATTTGTTGGTTGGTGGCTGCAGCTGATGTATATGGAATGACATCTAACTATAGGGACTATGAGAAGTATGACTCCTTATGGGATGACAGCATTGGTCATTTTCTTCTGCGTAACTATGGTGGACTTAGTTCGGAGGAACTTGAATTGTTGGATAAAGTTGAAAGAGGAAATGCAACCATGGAAGATTACAAGAGCTTTGTTGAAGAGAAGAAGAGAGAGAGAAATATGCAACTGCAGAATATAACTACAATTGACGATGAGGATATCCCACCCACACAGCGCATTTCAAACAATGATGACGTCGACTTTGATTTGACTTCAGCAGAGGAAATGAGAGATATAACCTCAAAAAAGCGAATGGCTTTCGAGATGTTCCTCAATGGTAGAATACTGATAAGCAGCGATGAAGAATTGTGCAAACGACTGAAATACCTTGAGAGTGAGAATATTAAATATATAAGAATGTTCCCAAATAGTGGATTGCCCATGATGTCTAGAATATCATTTGTTCAAGAAGACGACAATACATTAGACACGAATAGCAATATTGGCAATAGTAACAGTACACTCAATGAACAGAACAAGAACAACAGTGAAAATCCTTTGAATTTGAAAGAATTGGAATCGACACAACCATCTCAAACCTCACCAACACTCACTCCCTCCAAATTGAAATTATTAAAAGTGGCTTCACCATTGAAATCTTCTCTAAACTCATCAATGAATTCATCGACCAATTCACTAAACTGGAGTCAAAGCAGTCAAGGCAGCAATGGATCTCAAACTCTAAAGTTATCTTACTTTTCAGGATCTGGTAAAATGACTGCTGATAATTTACCTCCTCCTGAACCCGACGAAAATGCCAAACCTCTTGTATATTCAGGAAAATCATCAATGAAAGTGGCTAAAACAAAAGACAAATTGATTTACTGTCCACAATATCCCTCAACACCATTTGCAGTCTTGATAGCACTCTCCCTAAACCCAACCAAAAAATACTCATCACAAGAGTTGGCTACCAACGCACAGCAGTTCACACCAATCGAAATGATAGACACCGTCCCAGGAGTGAAGTTTACTTTTTGCCAATATCCCGAATGTCTTCAGTCATTAGCTGAAAAGAAGCTCATTGTCTATTCAAAGGAATTCAGTATTACAAATGAAGGAAGGATATTTGGTCAATATCTTTACCAGATCTATTTGGATAAGGAACGATTCGACAAGATAAATGCTCCAGTAGACTACTCTCAGAACAGAGTATTAGTTGTTATTGACACTCGTGAAGGAAAGATTAAGAGTATCGAGCGGCATTTTAAGGAATGGAATGTCCCCTACATTATCAGAAAGCTGACTTCTGGTGACTTTTGTTTTGTAGAACAAGGTGAGCACGCTGAAGACCTTGATAGTTCGCTCATGTATCCATTCTTAATCGAGAGAAAGACTTGGGGAGATCTGTCAGCAAGTATATCCGATCAACGTTATGATAAACAGAGAATCAGAATGATGTCTTTTGAAGTGTTGAAGCGAAGAGGACTTTTCTATCTGATCGAAGGTGCTAAAGATAGTTATACTGGACCTGACAAAGAGATACTAGAAAAGAAGATAGAAGAAATGGCTAACAGAGAGGAATTCCATATTATTACAACAGTCTCGCTGATCGACACCTGTAGGCATTTGGCCGCATTTGCTAAGATACTAAGTGAGGACTGGGATGAAGCAGGAGGCATGATGAGGTGTTCCGAAATCAATCGAAGTTCCAAGCCAATCAACCTTTGGTTGCAAACACCTGATATGGGAATTAGAGATGTGAAGCGATCTTACTCGACAATGAAAACTGAACATATTAAGGAGTTTTTCATCAACCCGGATTATCGTAAAGATATAGACCATGCTGTCAAACAAAACAAAGAGATTGATAAGCTCATACTGCTGAAAGACTTTTTAAACTACAAAAAATCCACTAGAGGCATTACTAACAAAATGGTAAAGTCCTTTTTAGAGCATAAAGTTTTTGGTCATCCTTTAAACTACTATTGGACCAATCAAAATATCCTTCTAAGCGAACAACTATCTCAAGAGTATATGGATTACTATTTACTGTATATGCATGTCGTACTTGGAGTCAAAGTTATACCATACCCATCACCTATCAGTTATCAGAATGCACAGAACCTTCGAGATCACGATTCCCTATTAGAAACAGCTTTTGAACGTCGAAATTATTTATTCAAAACAAAGTATGCTACAGCTATTGATGGAGTTCTAACTCTACCCTCACCTCTTTCTTCGCAACCAACTCAAGTGCTATCCATTACTTCTCAATCAACTCAATCTTTATCACAACCAACCCAACCTTTATCTCAACCAAATCAAACTTTATCACAACCTTTATCACAATCAACTCAATCTCTATCTCAACCAAATATAAAACTAACACCATTAAAATCTCCACCAAAATCTACATCTCCAATATCACAACAAACATCACCATCATTGTCCATCAATCCTTCACCAACGGACATTTTGATAAAAAATAGAGAAGCCAAACTCAATCCAATTGAACTTGACTGACCTATTTATTTATTTGAAATAACAAATAAACCTATTGTATATAAAGAATTATTTAATTTATTTGAAATAGCTCAAGGTAACTTTATTAGATTTTCATTGATGAATGTAATTACATTCTCAGGTAATGGAGGAGGTTGCTTTTGTGGAGTCTGATTTCTAATAATTTGGTAACTATCAACTCTTGGATCTTTGATGGTTTCGTTTGCTTTCTTTACAATGTCCAATGCCTCCTTGTCCAAAGCCAACTTTGATTTAAATGCTGATCTGAAAAATTCTAAAATCTGTTTGTCTTCCTTACAACAGCTCAATACCAACTTGAAGGTGTCCACATTTTGAGATGAGAAAAAGTTTGGTTCACTTGCATATCTGATGACTATCTCTTGTTGATTGGCTTCTATCAGACTCTTAAACAAAGATGGATAGAAGGTGAGGGTCGAGATCTTGTTCTTCAACATTAACTTTTTGATATTCAACCACATGAATAAATTATTCATTGGAGGCACTGGGTACTTGATGGCAAACAACTTCATTGCAATTGGGATAGTATAGTTGTTGGTGTATCTTTCTGTATTTGTTATATTCTCTAGTTGTGCAAGTGCTTGAGTGATTTGACCTTTTTTCAAGTAATCCAGCATGATTATATTGGCAAGATTAATTGGTATTTGATCACCACTCTGTCTATAGTGAGCCACCAGTTCTGGGAGAATAGTTGGCACTTCTTCACGCTCTAAGAAACATTTCATCAAGAAACTTATTGAGATGTATGAAATCCTTGCATTGGCGTTGATCAGTCCCAACACGACTTTTTGTGCCAACTCCAAATCGCCACGATGAGTGAGACCATAGACTAGTGAATTACGAACCGATACAGACTCGAGAAGCTTTGGGTTATTTTCAGCCATCAAATCCTTGATTGTTTTGCCAAGATTGTACTTGATTGAAATAGAATAAAGAACTTCATCGAATGAATCTGGTTTGCATGGCAAATTTGATATGGTATTTGCAAACTCTTCATATTCTTTTAATCCACGCGAGTAGTAGAGATCCATCAAATCATATACCAATGATAAAACTGGATTATGATTCAGCTCAAGCATCTTGATAAAGAATGAACCTGCATTGGTATGATCTCTTGCATTAATGAAAGCGCGAACCATAGCTTTATAAGTGTTTCCATCGATACTGAAGCCAGACTCCTCTTTTACTTTGAATTCACGAGCAGCTTGAAGAAGCATTTTGCTCTTGATGAGTGCAACTATTCTTAATCAAATGAAAATGGAGACTCCTGTACAATATCCTTAAATGTCGAGGTGGGTTTGGGTTTGACTTCTTCCAAACTAATGTCATCTTCCAACTCTACCTTCTCAGGCAGTTTCTGCTGGTCGAGATCTTGTTTCTCTGTGTTTGCTGGTTTATTTTCTGGAATACTTTCCATTAGCAACTGCTTGGTCAACATTCGCTTCTTCATATCGGTGGTTGGCATGTCAAATGGATTGCTGTTGGGCGTGTAGTACTTTTTCATGTGGTAGTAAGTTCGCATTCTCAAGTCGCTGGAAACATCGAGTTTGTACTCCTTCAGCTTGTTCTCCCAGTACATGACCTCTGTCGGTTCGGAACGAATCTTATGGTAGTTGATAAACAACATGACAGTGTATGCTAGTCTACGCGAATAGTCCTGGGAGATACGTTTCTTGAGCCATTGAAGAGCACTTTCGTATTGATCAATCAACAAATAAATCTCAATGATCTGATCTATTGCAATCTCAATGAATTGTGGCTCCTGATCCATTAGCTTCTTGTTGAAAAAGTTAAATTGGTGATCCTTGGATTGTCCAGTCATCTGGTAGTAAACCAGGATCGTTGAAAACGATGATGCTGTGAGTATATTGTTGTTGACAACTTCACGAATCAATCCCTCGAGCAAATCGAAAGCACCAACTCTAAAGTAGAATCGCAAGACAAAGCTAGCGACACGATCGTTCAACTGAATTCCGCTCTGACTCATGACTCTGAGCCACTCTGCACACTCCTCCACTTTTCCGCTATCGATACTCATGTTGATGAGTGGAGTGTATGTTGCAATATTGGGGACAAAGTTCTTCTTGATAAGGTTATCGTAGAGTTGGCGACAAACCTGGTCGTTTCGGTACTTGGCGAATACGCTTAGCGCATTGTTGTACATGTCGAGTGTGTAGATGTTGTTACTATCGAGGTACTCAAGCAGCTCGGTCATTTGTTCGTAACGCTTGCCGACGAGCAGCACCTGGAGCATGCAACCAAGCACCACTGGCGACTGTTTGAAACTTTCGAAATCCCTAACAACGAACAGGTAGAATTCGATGGCGCTGCTTGTGTCTTTGTGGTCGCAGTATGCTCTGATGATAGAGGTGACAGTTTCGTCGTTGGGACGACGTCTGCCAACTTCATTTCGCGCCAATAGTGTCTGACCAGGTCGAATCGTCCAAGATTGGCCAGTCCAATCAGGAGACTGTGGAATGTAGATGCTGATGCGGGACCACCTTTCTTTTGGACAATCTCATCGTAGTAGCCGATGGCCTCAGTTACAGCTTGGTGGCGACTCAACAAGACGTGGATGATGAGATTGGTCAGATACTCTGGTCTCTCGAGTCCCTCTTTGTTCATCATATCGATGAGCTCGGTAACCCTCTGGCGCTTGTTATTGAAGCAACGAATCAACTCGTAGTAGGTGGTGGCATCGAACTTTATCCGATGCTTTTCCAACTCGCGTGTCACACTCAAGACCTCCTTTACCATTCCCAAGTCCGAACAGAATCCAATCATGACATTGTAAACATCGATATTAAATTCGATTTTGAAACTACGCATTGTGGCTATACATTTCTGGAAGTCCTTGTAATTTTGGTTCGTTGCTCTCAAGAACGAGAGAATCTGATAGTACACATCGACCAACTGACACCTGTTAGTAACCGCCCATTGCAAAGCAGCACTCATTACGTTGTAGCTTTGATAATCAGGTCTCTTTAGGTGCTCAGCCATCCTGTATCAACGTCAACAACCATATAGAAAGTCAGTAAGTGTCACTATATATCGACCAACAAGTTAAGCAACAACTACTTACATTGCAAAGTCCAACTTTGAATTAATAATAAACGTTTCATTGAAATGACGATAGATATTCCTTTTATCCATTTTTAAAAGCGAAAGGGTTATTTGGAATTGAAATATCGTCTTGCAAGCTGTTCAATATCATGGAATCATTGTTATAATCTTCTGGACGCTTTGCACTATTACTATTCATATATCTATTATTACTACTAATACTACTATTATTATTATTATTACCACTTTTCTTGGTGATATCATTTACTTTAGCTACGGACTCTAGAGTTGAAGTTGAATATCTATATCTTTGTTGCTGTTGATGTTGCTGATAAGATGACATCAATGATGATGTATTGGTTGTCAATGATGATCTAGATACATGTTGCTGATGCTGAGAAGAATAAGCTGAATCAAATTTATATATACAATTGCTTGTGATGTATCTGTTCAAGAAATATAGATTGTTTGTTGCTGTTGTTGTTGCTGATGATACAGTCGATGATAATACATTGTTGGTTGTTGAAGATGCAGTCGACTTTGAGACCCAATGTATTAGACTATTCATTGTGATATATATTCAAATGTTCTATAGCATTTATAGTAACTATGCCAGCAATAACAATTGGGTGCAGCAATGATCAATCAGATAATCGTCTGGAAAGTTGCTACCTATCTGAAGTAAATGCACGAAACAACCCCTTTTTTCAGATTTTGGTTATGAAAAAAATTATCAAAAAAAAGAGGCTCACCTCCTGAAACAAAATGAGCCTCTTTTAGTCCTTCTGGTGATTTTATTTATGTACAGTAGAAAGAAAAATGGAATTAAATATAGACAAGCTGCGAGTCAGTCTTTCTTCAGATTGTCTTCGTCTTCTTGGGCTTGCGATTGATCTTGCTCTGATTGGTCGTGGCTGACATGGAATGTTTTTCTGCCACTTTGCCGCTACCGTTGGTTACTACTTTGATGGCTACACCCTTGGCACTACCCAGTTGAAGATTCATTGCTGTGTTGAATACGTCCTTTGAAATTGAGAATGTATCATTTGCAACATTAGCTACATGCTGACCAAGCTTGTGGTTGACGACATCCACGGTTGTGCCAGACATCTCTCCGGCAATTTGTGATAAACCATTGGTAAGTGCTTCTGAAATGGAGGTAATGGCCTTAATTGATGATTTTCCTAATTCTGCTGCTGCGTTAAGTGTCTCACTATCGCTGGATGAAGCTGAAGCAGGGACAATCATTTTTGAAACCAGAGATAATTCCATTGCCCACTGTACCAACTGCTTCTGACATTTTTTCAATCAAAAGAGAAGAATATTGTGCTGCATATGGTGTCGTTGACTTCAAATAGCCAATGGAGTTGGAAACCACTGGGTACACTTGCATTGGGCTTTTATTCTTCTCCAAATTGCTCTTGAGATAGTATCCAGTTCCTCTTAATCCAAGTGAAATAATTGTTGAGGCAGCCTCAATTGAAGAAGCAAGAGATTGACTTCCATTATCAAGGCTATTTGACACATAGTTGATAGATCTTACAACAAAGCTGACTGATTCTGGTGATTGTTCACGAACACGAAGTTTCTCTTTAACTTGTTCTTCCTCTTCTTGTTTCTCCAAAGTAGCAGACAACTCCAAATCAGTGGGATTGAAAATGCCAAAAATATGAAATCTTTCCAATTTGTGTTTCAAATATATTGATATAGATATAGGGTATGTCATGTGGTAGGAGAATTCCGTAGAACTTTTCATTCTCCTGTATGATATAGTTTCCAGGTGCCACAGAGAATACTGGTGTCTCCTTTGTCAATAAAAATCTAAAATCTGGCTTTTTCTTTTCCAAGCTTGGTTCTTCTTCATTAAAATGAATGTCTAGCATATGCAAATAATCGGATGCTTTTAACAAGCATAGCTGTCCTTCTCCAATAACTTCTTTATCTATAACTTCATCGCTATCTTTCTCTCTCCAACTATACAACGACACCAATTTGAGAGTTAGCAATACTTCATGGGTTTTTCCAGTTTCCGCATTGCTTTGATCTATATGTTGCTCGAGCATGGCTGCTTTTGTATAAATTAAATGATTACGCACACCAATACTATAATTTAGGAACTCTGATAATTGATTATAAAGTGTGTTATCTCCTTTAATAAATAATAGTATGTGTGATATTAGTATAGTTATGAATAAATGGCTGACTGACTAATTGGTCAGCAGGATTATGGTGGTTGATATTCACAAACATACTCTCAATGATATTCTCAAGTATATCGATAGTAGTATTGTATCTATCAATAGCAAAGCTAAATTTATTATTTATTGACTCGATGATGTCATCCTCGCTTCTACTATTATCATTAATACCACTATTATTATTATCGGTGTTTTCATTTGAATGTGAATCTAAATTATATATATATAGGTCGGTTTCTGCTTGGATTTGTCTACAAGCATTCAACAAAAATCTCTATTGGTTATCATTTGCTTTATTATTGCAAATGTTGTTTATATTATGGTCTACATCGCCATTGTTATGGTTGTGGTTTGCCTCTGTGTTACTTTGGTTGTCGTCGTTATAATTATTATTAGTGGTATTATTGTCCATAGTAATTTGTTGCATTATTTTTAAATTGAAAGATCTACTCTAAAAACAATTTTCACTTTATTAATTTACAAATTAATAAAAATAAATAATTTAAATATGTATATTATAATGACAAGTGTGTGTATTGTTTTTTAAATTAATTTAATATATTTATATTATTTCCCAACTTAATAGTTCAGTTGGAATGAAAAAAATTAAAGATAATATTAATTATTGAAATTTTAATTTTATTATTATTTTTAATTATCAAGGAAGATCCTTTCCAAAAGTAACTTGTAATCTAAAAAGGAATATTGATAAATTTAATAGGTTTTTAAATTGTATTCATTTAATATTTAATGATATATATTACAGATTTGGAAAAACAAAATCAAGTGTCATGTTAATTGACTTGTTAAATTCATTTAAAAAATTACACGAAAGTAACAACCTCGTTAACAGTTTCTGTGAACATCGACAACTTACACATATTAGTGTCGATATCACGTTATCTTCTAAATATGTGTCAGTGCTTTATAAATTAGAATTGGACCAATTGTAATTGTTACTTTTAAATTATAATTTATTTATATAATATATATTTGTTTTTTTGTTATTTTTTGTTGTTGTTGTTACAATTAATGCTTAATTTAATTTATTTTGGTTGTTTTGAGGTGATTTTGGTTGATCTACTATAATTTTAGTAATAATAGTTTATCCAAGTTTGATTGATGTTGTTGTTGTTGATGTAGATTTAGGGATGATATTGTTGTTGTCGTTATTGATATTTTAAGCAGTTGAGAAGACTGGGTTGTGTCTGCAAATGCTTGGACCAATCTCGTCGTACTTGGCCTTGGTGTGGCACAAGTTGTAGAAATCTGGGGTGGAGGCCAACATGGAACCACCGAACCATACGGCGTAACGTTGACGGTTGTGGGAGACGACGTTGACTTCCAATGGGACGGCCTTGATCTTACCACCAGAGAGCTCTTCGGAACGCTTGATACGGAAGTCGACTGAACGCTTGATGTCTCTTTGTAATCTTCTACCAAAGTCCTTGAACATAGTGCTACCACCAGAGAGTACAATGTTCTTGTAGAGACCACGACGACAATCGATTGGGCATGATTGGATGGTGTCGTCGACAACCTTTGGCAATGGGGTCAAGAAGTCGGAGGAGATGATCTCTGGGTTGAAGAAAATCTCTGGACCCAAGAAACGCTCGTAACCGACGTCGTATTGGAATGGACGGTTGGTGACAGCGTCGGCAGCTTGGATGGACTTGATCCACTTGTCTGGCTCAGCGTCGTACTTGGCAAACTCCTTGACCAAGTCTGGGCAGACATAACTGTATTGTTCCTTGACACGCTTGGCGATTTCGAGTGATTCAGCTGGTGGGATGTTTGGCTCACGCTCTCTCATGATTTGTTGAACGAAACCAGTGATATCTCTACCGGCGATTGGGATGTGTTTAATAGATGAACCAATGACGTAACCTTCAGCGACTGGAATAACGTGAGTGACACCATCACCAGAGTCAATAACGGTACCGGTCAAGGTACGGTCGGCATTCTTCAAAGTCCATGTGGCAGCAAGAGCCAATACGGCTTGTACTGCAATATATAAACCTGGAACGTTGAAAGTTTCGAACATAATCTCTGCAGTGAATTCACGATTCTCTGGTGCATTTAAGGGTGGTTCAGTCTGTGTAGTGGGGTAGTGAGGATAGTGTTAGATCGTGTCGGAGAAGCACCGCTTTTGCATCTGATTTGATGAACTTACCAAAAGGAAGTAGTGATCCTCTGGTTTCGCAACGCAAGTATTTGAAGATACATTGCTCCCAATATTGTTCCATATGTGTCCAGTTTTGAATTTGACCATGACGAATTGGGTTGGTGATATCGTAGGTCTTAGAGTTGGCAACAGCTTCGTCACCAATGAAAAAGTCCAAATCTTCGACACCCTTCTTCATTGAGGCAGCAGTTTGCTTACCCTTTGATGATTGTGTAGCGATAGTTGATGGGATGATGAATGATGGATCGTCATTACCTGCGTAACCCATCTTGGTATAACTATAAAAGAGTAAAAGAAGATAAGAAAAACATTTCTATTAGTATAACTGTTTAAATTATATGATTGTACCATTGCTCACTGCACTGCACTTCACTTCAACAATCGATCAATTGATCAATCAATCAATCAAATAAACAACATCATACAATCTTCAATCAATCAATCAATCAATCAAACAACTGTCAATCATCTTTAAGCTTATCCACTGTTAAGGTGATACTAAACTGGACTATTTGTTGTCCCTCTTGAATTAGATTCATTATGAATGAAACCAAACAAAGCTAACGTTGAGTCAACATCTTTCTTCCAATTCCTTTTCCTTTGACTATACTTGAAGTTGATCCCATGAACTGTATGAAGTACTTCAAATGTAAATGATGTTGATTGATTGATAATTGATTGATTGATTGATCGATGAATGATTGCTTAAGTTGTCTGAATCAAGAGACAGAAAGGTGAAGTCAAGTGTTCACTGCAGTGAACATAACCCAGTCGGGTGCGCTTCTCAAGCAACTGGTCAAGTCAAACTAGCCAAAGCAATACATACCCAGTACCATTGTCAATAACTACAGCTGGAAGTCCTGAATTCATTTTTATATATAGATTTGATTTTTAGGTTTGTTTTGGTTTGGGGTGGGGAAGAGTCTACAATTAATTAATATACAACAGTTGATTGGTTTGTTTGATTAGGTGCTGATTGATTATTACTAACGATTATCTTTGACTACTACTAGTACTACTTCTACCTAATTAATAAAATAAGGTTGTTGTTGTTTGGTTTTGGTTTTGGTTTTGGTTGAAGTGAAAGATAATTGTTATTGAGTAATTGGTGATGTTATAGGTTTTGACAAAGTGTTCTATGAGAGTGAGTGAGTTGTGGGTTGGATGGTTGGTGTGTTGTGGCTCTGCTGCTGAATTCAGAAAACAATCACTTCAAAATGAAAAAAATAAAAAAAATAATTAATTTTTTTCTTTTAAAAAAAAATCAATCATCTGTACAAAGCCACAGTTATCATCAAAAAAAACCCATCATTGAATGATTTGAGCATAAAACCCATCAGCAACAAAAATTATGAAACAAATTATTATTTTTGTTTTTATTTTGTTCCAAAGTCATATTATAGTATTTGTGAACTTTTTTTATGATAACCAAATAATACCACTCTAAATTGACCCTCTCCAACAGAAATTAGATATTTTTATAATTTTTATTTATTTTTTAATATTAATAATATTATTAATTTGAACTGATAGTAGTTGTTTAGTTTAGAAATTTCATTTAAATATCACAATTTCTTACACTAACTAAAATTAAATTTTGACCAACATGTTGTTCAATCATGTCTGAACAGCATTATATTCAATAGTTATAGCTTCATTTAGTTATATTCCATAGTTAAAGTTATATTTATAAACATTTGAAGCTCATCAATCTAATTTCATCTTTATAAATATAATATGTATTGATCAATCAATAAAAGTCAATTTGAATATAATGAATTAATCATGTACATTTCTACACATTAACTACCTATTTATTACATTTATATATATGATGTATTGCATGAACATCAGTTGTTAGAGGTTGGTTGTTAATTCAGTTTTCTATGATTCACAAAGATAAGATTGAGTTTTATGATTATTATTGTTTATTATTTCTTACAGACTGAATACTTGCTGTAAGAATACTAATAATTTGATGTTAGTTATAAGCTGGCTGGTCCGTTTTTGTTATGTAAGTAGGTGATTTTGTGTATGGTTATCTCATTTATTTTTTTGAAGTTAGTTTTTCTGTCTTGTTTCGCATGACCTTGTTTTTCACACAAAACACATCTTCCTAAAGAATCGATAGCTATTTTTATTATTTAAATTAAATTTCAAACAATAAAAAACAAAAAACAAACTATACTATAATATATTCATCTTGGTATATAGTTAGATAGTTTAGTTAGATATAATTAACAATGTCTAGACATAGATACTTAAAGAATTTAACTGATGATGGTATGTTCTATTATTGAATGCTAATGGTTGATTCAAAGTTCAATCAATCATTGATCATGACTTTGAGTACATTCATCAAAAGGTCTCGATCTAGATTTAAATATACATAACATACATCTTAACATGTTATGCTAGGGTTTATGTTATGATGATGCAGTTTAGTCTAACGATAGTGAATGTAAACTAACTATATTCAACTTTTGATGCAATTATGGAAACTATGATGATGACGATGATTATTCAGATGAAGAAGTAAATAATCAACAGAATCAAGATGATTTCGATGATGAAGTATATGATGTTTACGATATGGTTATAGACGCTGTGCCCGACAATTGATTTGGAAGAGATATACGACGTTATTGACAGACTATGACTTTGATGCTAGATAAAAGCGGTTGATCATTTTCTAAATCTTGCTGATAATCCCAAATGCAAAGAAGAAGCCAACACCAACAAAAGAAACAACCAATACAAAATCAAAACCAAACAAAAGCAACAACAGCAACCAAAACAACAGAGTAACAATAACAAAAACAACAACAAAGGTATGTCAATCGAAATGTACATTATTGATTTATACTTTATACTTTATTTTTATATCTTTGTAATAATGGAGTCTAATCAATCAATCCATCAATCAATCATTGCTGACACTGATGACGTTGACAATCAAAGATATTGCTAACGGTGGTGGCGGTAGTTGCTATTTGCCCAATGTTTTCAAATACAACAAAGATAAATGTTGTCAATAAGCAACTACGACAACATCAACAAAGATCAACCTATCAACCATCTGAGTTAGCAATGAATCTATGCGATATTTCACCCTCTAAAATTGTTAAAACCCGAGAGTCTATCGATATCCACAGTTCAATGCAATGTCATTGTACGATCGAGACAACGACAAGGAACATCCAATGTTATACCATACAACTTTGACGAACCATCACCTGATGACATTGTACTTGACAAACAAAATCAAGCATTTAAACCAAGTAATCTATCTATCCAATCCAATCATCTCAATCTTCTACCTATTTTTGTTCATCTCCCATGCTCTATCTCTTGTTGTTTTGAAGAA
This sequence comes from Heterostelium multicystogenum, assembly GCA_003667245.1. Taxonomy (NCBI): domain Eukaryota; phylum Evosea; class Eumycetozoa; order Acytosteliales; family Acytosteliaceae; genus Heterostelium; species Heterostelium multicystogenum. The sequence continues at coordinate 217,259 of RCNN01000002.1, read as the reverse complement.
ACTATGCGTTCATGCTTCATGGTAAATGCTATATATATTGATACATCTTTGTTATACTTAATTATAGGTGGAAATCAACCGAAAATCAATTTCAAAAGAATCAAAAATGTATCAAATTCCAAACAACCACAGCAATCAGCATCAAAGAACATCAATACCAATCAACTAAGTGATGGTCTGAAGAATATAAATATTAAGCAGCAACAGCAACAATCAAGAACACCATATAATACTCCCACTGGTTCTATCTCATCGGAAATTTCAGGATCACCTTCAGAATCAGATTTTGAATATTGTGGCAGCTGCCAACCTCTCCAGTTCACAGGGTAGCATCAATATTCACAAGAATGTTAAGCAGCACTCTGCATCGAGAAAGAAAGAGTTGGAGGATTTAGTACACAGCGGCATTTTTTAACAGAAGCAAACAAGCCACATTTGAATATGGTCGTCATTGGACACGTCGATGCTGGTAAAATCCACAACAATGGGACATCTTTTGTATAAGTTGGGATACGTCGACCAGCGAACTATCACAAAGTTTGAGCGTGAAGCAAATAAATATGGGAAAGGGATCTTTCCACTTTGCTTGGGTGCTGGATGAACACCAGGAAGAGCGTGAGCGTGGTGTCACAATGGATGTCATGCGTAAGATACTTTGAAACAGAGCACAGAAAGATCACACTATTTAGACGCACCAGGACATCGTGACTTTGTACCTAACATGATTAGCGGCTACCACACAGGCCGATGTCGCAGTGTTATTGATCAATGCCTCCGAGTTTGAGGCTGGATTTTCATCTGAGGGTCAAAACCAAAGAACATGCCCTCCTTGCAAAGAGTCTTGGAATTATGCAGCTCATCGTTGCCATTAATAAGATGGATCTTGTCGACTGGTCCGAAGAGCGTTACAACTATATCACTGAGACTTTGAAGCAATCTTGGTATCAGCCAAGTTTAGTGAGAAGAATCTCTACTTCATGCCCATAAGTGGATTCAAGGGTGACAATCTCGTCGAAAGAGTTTCAGACCCACGTTGTTCGTGGTACACTGGTAACACACTGGTACAGCAGATCGACAGTTTCAGTGTTGGTGAACGTCTTATTAACAAACCTTTCAGAATGGGAGTCAACGACATCTACAAGACCAACTCCAAGGGAACTGTCCTTGTTGGTGGAAAGATTGAGGCTGGTGTTCTTGGTGTAGGTGACAAGCTACTGATCTCCCCGGGTAACGAGATTTGCACAGTAAAGGTTTATTCGTAGAGCTCAAAATGACTCTGACTGGGCAGTTGGAGGTGATAATGTTGACCTCTCTCTTGCCAATTGATGTCACTAACATTCTCCGTGTAGGAAGCATCCTTAGTGACCCAGAGAAGCCAATCCAAGTCTCTAAACGTTTCCTTGCACAGATTGTCACATTCACATTACCAATTCCAATCACCAACGGTTACCAAGCCGTATTCCACGCACATTCCATGGAGGAGCCCGCCACAATCACCAAGCTCCTCTCACTCCTCGACAACAGTGGCGGTGTATCCAAGAAGAAGCCACGTTGCATATCGGATGGTATGTCAGCGCTCGTCGAAATACAACTTTCAAGATTGGCATGTCTTGAGCTATACAGTTCCTATCGTCAACTTGGTCGATTTACACTACGTGAATCAGGTAAAACAATTGCAGCAGGAATTATCACTGAATTTTTAGATACAGAAAAAGAAAAGACATCGTCTCCCGTAATAACTTCAACATCAACAACAACAACAAAATGAACAATCAATCTAACAAATAATAAATAGTTTCGCAACTAAACTTAAATGTTTTAAATACAAACTTTGGGAATCATCATACTCAAATCTCCATATCCCAAAGTTGACCAATGATGAACAAAATCAATAGCAACGACCAACCAATCCAACTAAACTACACACAGTAATATATAAATTATTAATTCTTCAAAATGTTGGCACAAAGATTTTAAAGACAAACCATCCAAGATATTAAAATTTTTATCTTTCGCACCAAGATAAAGCTCCATTGGATTCGAATTTCTGACGTCAAAAATTGAACCAGGTTTTTACATTAAGGTGTAGAATCCGTTGATCAAATACTTTTTGAAAATTTGATTACGAATCAGCAAAAGATAATTCTTGCTCAAATAATAATAGTATTATTATATCATATAGTTAGTAACGGATATTAATAGTAGTCAGGTCTTGATTAATATTGTTCCACCACAACTATTAGTGTATATAGGTTTGTCCGTCTAGATTAAGCATAAGCAACTATTGGATTCGAAAATGAGTTTTACAGACTTATTTACTTCTTATGAAACTGAGAAGGTATGTATATTGAATCAAACTAGCTTGGGAATAAATATTCCTAACCGTTGGCAATGACAATAGTCCTAAACTAATCGAATCAATCCATCAATATGAATAGATAGTTAAAATCAAAGACAAAAGATTGAAAATATTGCATATGATATTCTTGTTTGCGATTTTCATATACATCTTCATTTTCAATATTATACTTGATAAGCGATATCTCGCCATTGAATTACCAATAGGTACTATTCGTTACCTCACTACAGGCTGTAGGTATTGATGAAGAGGCAGATACTATTTATACTAATATTGGTCTTACTAATTATGTGGTTGATGTTGTTCAATTGAATAGCCACCAACAAGAACATCTGGATTACCATATTGTTTAAAATAGTACCAATGTTGTCTACAATGGATTCCCAACTCTGCAGTGCGCATACTGGGATGAAGAGCTTATAGTTTACCCACCAACTGCGGATTTTTCAACTTTTGTTTCTACCAGGGTTACCACAGAGGTGCAAGACACACCTGACTGTGATCTCACCAATATCAACTGCACATTCGAGTCGTTCAACGTTACTAGCTTCTATATTGCAGACATCGATCAGTTCACCATATTGTTGGACCACACGTTGTCGGCCCCATCCCATGGAATTCAATTCAACGCCAGAGAGCTGCCTGGACTGCTTTTAAATTCAAGTGGAAAGGCTTGGACACCACCCGTACGTATAGAATAAATTGTTAAACGACCAAAAAGCCTCTGTTGCTGTTGATACTAACATTTACTTGCTTATAGGCACCAAATATTGTTGGTCAGAAGGGTGCATTCGATATCTTGACTTTGGACACAATTATGCAGGCCGCCGGAATTGAGTCTTTGGACGACGTCAGCATGAGCAACGCCTCGAGATCGATACGTGACGACGGTATCATTTTGCTGGTGTTTATTGACTACAGCAATGTCTACTCATACAGTACCAACAACTACAGATACCACCTACAGATTTAAAGCGATTCAAAGATACGAAATTCAAGATAATGGAGCCAATCTATGGAGCAGATCTACAACATAGATTCGTGCTCAACCGACACGGTGTCAAACTAATATTCCTTCAGACCGGTCAAATCGGTGCATTCGATTTCCAAACATTGCTCTTAAATGTAGGTATACAATTCAAATCGTGTACGTTAACAGACAAATAGCTAACCGTTATCATTATACTTTATGCAGTTTGTGGGAGGTTTGGGTCTGCTAGCAGTTGCTACATTCATTGTTGAGAATATAGTTATGAAGATATTACCACAGCGTGATGAATATCATTCCATGAAATACCAAGTGCATGTTTTAGATATAGAGCAACCCAGTAATCCCGAAGCTTATCAAACAATAAGTGATTAACAACACCGACTTTCCATCCGATTAGCTATTATTATAAATAATAAATAATCTTGTATATTTAAATTGTAACAAATCATATTCGTCTTCTGTCTTCTTTACATTTGATTGATTGATTGATTAATTAATTAATCATTTAAGCCCTGCACTTTACATGTAATGTATATTGAAGTTTTCTAATTTACAAAGTTTATTAAGTTTGTCATTCTAATATATCTTGATTTGATTGAATTGAGGCGTATTACGTTTCTACTTCTACTACTGCTACTATAATTATTATACAAAACTATGCTATCTATCTTATTCCGATACAGTTTTGAAAGAAGCTTCTAAATAATCTACTTGTCTTTCCAATGTTGATATTCTTCTCGTTTACTGAAGCTAGCTTATTTCTTGTTGAGAGTTCTATATTGGTATATTGGTTGGGGTAGTTTGTGTTGTTAGCAATTCATCATCAATCATAGGAGTAACCAAGTTACCATCATCATAATAATAATAACATTACCAAACTTATTTAAGAAATCGATAATCTTTTGAATGTTCAATGTTACACTTTCGATGAATTCTCTTTCCCCCAGTCTTTTTGAATTGGTGCTTTGGTCATTCTTTATTTATTTTCTGTTTTAGATATATATAATATGATGCAATGATGATGATGATATAATTCTGACAGTAAAGATGGCTTATACAAAGATATTTGCGACAATATATGTATTAATATATGAAATATAAATATAAGATTTTGTTCAAATAAAAGTATTCTTTGATTAATCTCGATCTATTCTTTTATGTTTCTACAAGTCAGTAAGTATCAAGCCCTATTGGAATTCAAATTCTCTTTTTTGTTTTTTTGATTGATTTGGGATTTTTTGTTTTGCCTTTTGTTGTCAAAATACAATTTAATAATTAAATCTAATTTGGTTTTCTCAGTTAGTTAACAATCTTATAAACATTACCTAGAAGATAGATTAGATAGATAGATAAAGAATATAGTACTTTGTTTGATAGCGACTATTTAGATGGCAGTGAAGATAGATAATATTCCACACATTATTGTTAGGCATATATTGTCATTTGTTGACTCGCCTTTCGATAAGATTTGCTTTGTGTTGGCGACAAAAAACACTCTATGAAAACAGAGAGAAAGTTCCTCTATTTTGATCCAAGCAATTTGAAGACGCAGCACATTGGATTTCATCACCTCAAGTCTTTTAGAAAAAAATATCACACAATCCATTCCTGGAAAGAGACTTAAATCTAATTTGGCCACCTAGCCAAAAATGAGTCACCCGTAAGCAGATTCGATTCGTTAGATGACAAAACTTGTATGTGCACACAAAATCAATCATCATCTTGTTCCAACTGTGGAACTCTTTTTCATGTTGTTGTTAACATTGTTTGGAATTAATTCATGATGTAGTATGTTTTAGCATTGATAATATTCCAGTCAATAGTAAGGTGGTCTATTACATTCAGAATATATAATCAGGTTCAAGAAAGGCCTTGAGATTCTCCAGGAGATGTTGAGTCGTGTTAAAGGAATTATTGTCAGCATTAATTTTGATTCCTTGAAATTAATAAATCCAATTCCACCAGGATTAATTCCCAAGACCGTCAAATCTATGAATCTAGGATCATACTATGACTTTGAACTCGAAGAAGGAAACACTTCCTCCAAACCTTACCTACCTTGATCTGGGAGCTAGTTTCAACCATAAACTTAAAAATAGGGGACATCCCTCAAACTGTTAAAAAGTTAATTTTGTCCAATCGCTTAGATCATCCAATTGATAAGGATGTGCTCCCAGCCTCTCTGTATAAAGCTAACCTCAGGCTATGGAGTCAGCTTAGAATTGGAAAGCATGTATTACCATATGGTCTGAAAAAATTGAAATTGCGTTCCACTTTTGTTATGACTCGACTTTGGTTGTTCCACCAACAATAACCCATTTGTCAATTGGATCGGTAGATTCTAAGTTTGTTACCAGGCAGTATCTCACCTTTTGTCACACATTTGACGATGCCTTTGTACTAAACCACGAATTGGACCCCGATGTAATTCCACCCTCGGTCACCCACTTGAGTATGCATGCTCTTTTTCGAAACCTCTCCAGATTGGATCACTCCCAGAATCAATTGAAACACTCTACCTATCCAAGGGACTACAATGAACCCATTGGACCTAGAATACTACCGGAATCACTTACCTATCTTAATCTTGGAGTCGGATTCAACACCACTTTTGGTACTTCCCAAAAAAATTGATTTATCTCAGATTCTCAAATTTCTACAACCAAGAACTTGTATTCAATCAGCTCCCAAAATCACTGAAAACCATAGTTATTTTGGTATGGATTTCAACCAGCCTCTTAAAGCTGGAATTCTCCCAGGGGACTAACCACCTTGCAGTTTGGAATCAGTTTCAACCAGCCCGCTTGAGCCAGGAGTATTGCCATCGACGCTTGGAAACGCTTATTCTTGGCCCTCAATTCAATCAGCCACTTGAGCCAGGAGTTTTTCCAGAGGGTCTGAGACGACTTGAATTCGGAGAAAAAAGTACCAACTTCCCTTGCAGCCTGGAGTCATACCTAGTTCTGTGACCGAGTTAGTTATCGGTGAGTTCTTTGCGCAATCAACTATCGCCGAAGGAGCCATTCCTGATTACTGTAACCTACATCCGTTACGCCATCGTTCCAATCGAAATACCTACTTTCCAATCCGAACCGAATCATTCATGTACAGCTCACACGTCCAAACTTTATCCCAATGGGAAATCAGACTGGTAGACGAAAATACAATTTTGGCCATCGACAAGAAATTGTTTGGTGGATTCCTACCAGTTTCAGACATATATGAAAGATTGAGTGAATTCATATTTACATATTGGGTCATCACATAAATTAGTTCAACTTAAACAAATTCACATATAATAAATAATATAATGATGTGTTAAGCTAATTTCAATTTTTATTCAAATCATACCAATACATATCGAAAATAACAATAAACTTGTTCACTCACAGGTGGCGGAAATCCACAACCACCATCATAATCAGATTTTGCTCTTACAACATTCCCACTTCTTAAAACCCCATAACAACATAGAAAACTTTGTGTTGATTCTCAAAAAAATCAATTCCTTGCTTTTTTTAAGAATGATTTTAGCCAAACACACTCAAGTCTTTTTTATTTTATTTTTTTTTATTCATCATCATTGCTTATTTTTACCATTTTTATTATTACAACACCACACATAATTAGATAAGTCAGGGTTTAAATAGACACACATACACACACCACTTTTATATAATATTTATTATATACACATACAATAATTTTTCATTATTAAGTTAATTGGTTTATTACTATAAGTTTAGTTTAGTTTAGGTTAGTTTAGTTTTAGAATAAAAAAAAACTATTACAAGAATGACAGTAAATTACTTTGTTAAATTAAGTAATATTAAGGCTTTGAATTTAAGTTTAAATAATGAAACAAATGCAAGCAATTGATCCATATGTTAAAGGTAGGTATATGATTTGTTTGGATTCTCCTGTTTTGGATACCCTTTTGAACCCGATTTATTTACATTGGCATTATATTGATTTGAACCAATTTATAGTTTTTCTTTTGACCAGAATAGAAAGTTCAAAAACGAAACATTGTCAAAGACTTTGAATGCTCATTTTCAAGTATGAGACTTTCCTTCCATTTTCCATAGAAAGCAAGAGAGTTTGGATTCAGCCAAGTATTTGGAGATTGAGGTCTACGATGCTTGCATCATCGGTGCCGACAAGCTTGTTGGTGGATTCTCCATCGACTATGCCACCATCATCAACGGCCCCGTCCACCACCGTGTAGTCATTCGTAATCAAGGAAAGCCAAATGGAACTGTGGGAGTTTGATTTGGAGATGGCTCAGATCAACGAAACACTCTTGACTATCAAGTCGATTTCGTGCCAACTTCTACCCAGGTGCATTGTCCCCAAATGGACGCACAGGTCGAGAAGTTCCTTTCATACAGCATCCAAGACCCAGTCAAAACAACCAACGCAGAGCGTGAGAAACGTATGCACAAATCAAAGCGTTCCACCCAAACTGCCTGGGACGATGTTGACCAAATCATCGGGGAAACAAACTCTTCAAACAACTTCTTACCAATCCAATTTTATTCACAATTTCACCAATCTCGTCAATACAACGCATTCAGCGATCCTGCCTACGGTCAGGCCAGCGTCACACTCCGAAACTACGTCACCGATGCTGCACATATCGGAGATAACTGCAAGAAGGATTTGTTGAGCCAATTCTCCACCAGCAGATGGTGGTAGGAGCCATCGAACGGTGACATTTTCTTCCACAATGCTCCACTTACCTGCCAGATGATTGGTGGTGTTCACACTGATGTTGGAATCCAAGACGGACAACCATATTTCACCCAATACAGAGGAGCAGGAGCAATCACCACAGAATCAAACACAAACAGAGGTACTTCCACCAAACTGGGAGAAAAGAGTTGATCCCAGCGGAAAGACATACTATGTCGACCATGCAACAAAGACATCTCACTGGAACTTGCCAACCCAAAACTCAACCAGTTTGCAACTTCGCCTCCATTACCCCAGTAGCACCAACAGTCGCTCCATCTACAAACCCAACATCCTCACCAATCTCAATTTCATTCATCAGTTCCAACATCCAGTCCAATTTCAATTTCTTCACAACCAAGTTCACTTCCTTCCCACTTTACCAACCGTTTCACCAGTTACACCAAATACCACACCAACTTCATCAAACACCTGTACAGCCAATTATTCCAAACCCACACCAGTAACCCAACAACCAACTTAATACTCAACCAATTCAACCAATTCAAACCAATTCAACCAATTCAACCTTCACTAGTTTCCACACCAAAACCCCAACCACAACAATTACCACAGACATCATACCTCCAACCTGGTGTCCAACTTCAATACTCACATGGAGCTAGTGGACAGCCATATGCTGCACCCATACGCACCACAGCCACCAGCACCAGTTGGGAGCACCTCAATTCTACTACCCACAACAAGGAGTCTACCCAGGAGTATACCCACAGATGCCCCAAATGCCAACAACCTATGCCTATCCCACCACAGGATATACCTATGCCTATAGATCAAGTGGATCCTCATGCCACGGTCATCACCACTGCCACTGAAAAAGTTCAATCAAACATTGTAATAAAATAAAATAAAATAAATAAAACAACATTTTCGCACCGCATGCCAACCATAAACCACAGAGGGTCTCGTTTCTCACTGCAAATGTCATAATAATGATCATTACAAAAAAATGAAAAAAAAATGAAAAATAAATTAATCAAAAAAAAAATGAAAATGAAAAAAATTAAAAAAAATCATTGTAAGTGTCTCATAACACACTCCTTACGATCATCATCAAAAAAACCTATTTGAGATAATTCAAACTATATTGTTTTGTCTAGTGTTATAGTGTAGAAGTCAGTGCAGTAGGATTTTACAGTAGCAGCAACAGCAGCAAAAGTATAAAGAGATAAAAATGTTCAGAAATTTCATTGGTAGAACTTCTGGTTTGGTCAGATCATCTGCATCACCATCATCATCAATGGTCATGAAGAGAACCTTTGCTAGTGAGAATGCCGTCAACACCGACGACTTGTTGTCATTCTCCTTCATGGTTCCACACCAAATCCTCTTCAAGAACAAGAAGGTCCAAATGCTCACTTTGCCAGGTGCTCGTGGTGTATTTGGTGTCTTGAAGAATCACATCCCAAAGATTGCAGAGTTGAAGCCAGGTGTCGTTCAAGTTCACCACGAGAGCGGTGACATCGAGAAATACTTTATCAGTGGTGGTTTCGCTTTCATCAACCCAGATACCACCTGCTACATCAACGCCGTCGAAGCCGTCCCAGTCGACCAATTGGACCCAACCGAAGTCAAGAGTGGTCTCGCTCGTTACACTCAACTCTACAACGAGGCCTCCGACGAAGCCGCTAAAGCTACTGCTCTCATTGGTTTGGGAAGCTCACCAACAGATGGCATATGCCTGTGGTGTAACTCTTTAAACTAAATATTTAATTAAAGAAATAGAATACAATATTACATTATCAACCATACAACAAACAACATCATCACCATAGTAATCACCTTCATCACAACCAAACAGCAATACAACTACTTTTTATATTAAATTAAATTTTAATCTAAGTTAACAAAATCTATCTATCTTTATTTATAATCACTCACTTGTTATTATTTATTATCATTCAGCTTTATATCAATCAGTCAACAATCAAGCAATCAATATTCAAGCACAACAACGACATGGAATACAGATCAAAAAAGGATATGGACAAAACGAGACCGTTGATGATATGATTTGGTCAAATAGCCATTATAATCATCAACATAAACTTGATAGAGAGTGATGGATTTCACAATAAGAAAAAGAATCATAGTAATAATGAAAAGATGATATATTTATTTATACAAGGAGATAGACAAGTTAAATTAACAAATAATAATAATAATATATTAAAAAAAAACTAATAAAATGTAAAATCATAGAAATATATATATAAAACCTATATTTATGTTATAAATATATTATGTTGTTTATTTCTTTAAAGTGTTTAGGCTACTCTTGATTTATGGTTGGTTATAAACTTGTATACATTGTATTCATTGTCACCGGTTCATATGCAAATGACTTTACCAAATCAAATAGGATGTATTGAATTAGCTTTGGAATGAGTTTCTTAAAGAGGTCGGATAGCTCATAGAAATCATTGAGTTGAGTTTGAAAGTTGTGTGTATTTGGATTGTAAGAATAATCTTTTTTGTTGAAGTCAATGAGGGTCTCAATGAATCCAATGTTGTTAGGGCGTCTTGGAAATTTTGGTTCAATTCCAATGCGAATTTCAAATTCTCTATTCCTTAGCCATCTCCGCTGGAGTGTCGTCTAAGATGTGTTTCATCAAATACATTTCACTAAATAAATAAGTAGATATCGAGATTTGGCATTGTGGGCAGGTAGTAGAGAGCAATAAAATGAGACAAACTTTGGAGATCATATCTCGATAGATATCTGGTGAGCAATCAAAAATTTTGAATTAAGAGGTTTTGAGCTCCCTCTTCTTATCAGTATCATCAAGTCCCTGATTGTACAAGATTTATATATAAATGGTTAGCACAATTCATTAGTTTAGCTAATTTCAAGTCAAGACGAGACAGCATGCTGTTGGCAGAGATGAATTCAATTAAGCAAGTCTTAACCACGTTCATTCTTAAATGACAGTTTTCTCAAAAACAGCAATGTGTTGTATTTGTAAATATATAAAAAAGCGCGCCAAATGATAACATTACTCTTTTTTTAATTTTAAAAAAACCATCTTCATTAACACTAAATATTGTCGTTGTCTTGTCTTTCTTATTAGTTTAGTTTTGTTATTTATCAAAGAAGTAATAATAGTTAGTCAAGTATTATAATAATAATAATAAAGATAGATAGAGTATAGCTATCTTTATGTATATTCTTAACTTCAAATATTACTTAGATAATAATAATACATCATCATATAAAATAGTTTGTTTGTTTGTTGTTTTCGTTTAGATTTCTTTTTAGATTAGTTATTTAGTTAGATTGTGTTCTTTAGAAAAGAAAGTACTTACTTTCAAGTGTGTGTGTTTGTATATAATAGATAAATATTATATAGATAGAGATTGGAAATGGCTGAAGAAACACCATCTGGATCCATTGAAGATCGTATTTCACATAAGAATTGGAAATGGCGTGTCAGTGGGTTCGAAGAGTTGACCAATAAATTTAAGAATTCATTCGAGACTACCGGTCCATTGTTCAACGAACATGGTCCCAACTTTAAAAAATATCTCTCCGATATCAATCCAATGGTACAAGAGAAGGTGTTGGACACTTTGGCAGCATTTATAGATAGATGTGATGTTGTAAAAACGTAACTATCACCCTAAACCAGCTTTACACAAACCAGTAATATTAACACTCGATTCGATTCTTTCCACTACTGATCAGATTTGCACCATCATTCGCACCTACACTAGTCGAGAAATGTTTCTCCTCTACTCGTCCTAAGGTCAAGGACAAGACTATCGAATTGTTAATTGCAACCATAGAGGCCGATTCCCCCGATGCTGTTCTAGATAGTCTTCTCAAGGGAACCACCAGCAGCTCTCTAAAAGTATCAGTGCATCACTCGTAGGTCTAAGAGAATCATTAAAGTAAGCAGTGTTTCCTGTAGTTTTTTAAGTGCACTCGTGGAATAATACTAACATCAATGATCTCCTCTAGAACATTTGGACCGAAAGTAGTAAATATCAAGAGTATAATGAAACAGTTTCAGCCTTGGTTTGAACACAGAGATAAGAACATGAGAGAAGAGGCGAGCAATCTCATTGTTGAAATATACAGATGGATGAAACAAGGTTTGATACCATTGTTAGAGAGCTTGACTCCCATCCAGTTGAAGGCTTTGAATGAACAGTTTGAAAAACTACCTGGTGATCCTGCAGTACCCTTGAAGTACATGCGATCTGAAGCTGCCAAAGCACAGGCCGCCGCGGCTAAAGGCGCTGGAAAGGCTGCTGTCGTGGAAGTTGAGGAAAATCGATCCATATTCATTGATTGATGCTGTGAATATACTTTCCAAGATTGGTCCAGAGTTTTACGAAGGAATGGAGGCCAAGAAATGGCAGGAGCGTCAGGCCCAAGTAGATATGCTCGTTGACTTGCTAAATTCATCTCCAAAGATTGAGAATGGCGATTACAGAGAGCTAGTAAGTGTACTCAAGAAAACTTTGAGTGATACAAACGTTATGATTGTGACAAAGGCAATCATTGCCATTGGACTCCTTGGAGAAGGTCTGCGTAACAACTTCACTCAATATGTCAAGGGTTTGGTTGTCCCTATTATGGAGCGTTACAAAGAGAAAAAACCACAAGTTGTCCCAGCAGTACACACTACCATGAACCAGTTGGTGTCTCGTTGCGTTGGAATCTCAGATATTATTGAAGAACTATCGACTCTGATGGCATCAAAGGTAGCACAGATCAAAGTAGAAACACTTATCTTTTTGCACAAGGCAATGTCCACGACTAAGAAGCCACAAGATATCGTAAAGGTTGCCAAGCAGTTGGTAAAAGCTTTAATGGACTGCTTGAATGACACAGCTGAACCAGTCAGAGATGCCGCAGCTAAGGCATTGGCATTGTTTGCCTCTATTATTGGTGAGCGTGGAATGGCACCATACTTTAATCAACTTGATCCAATCAAGCTGAAAAAGTAAAGGATTTGATGCCTACAGCACCTACTCCAGTTGCTGCAGCACCTACTCCAGTTGCTGCAGCACCTGAGCCAGTCGAAGAAGAGTCCTCCGCCAAGAAACCTGCTAAATCAGCTGCTGGAAAATCAACCCCAGCTTCAAGTTCTTCAGGTGGATCGAGTCTCGATGATCTCGCATCCAAGCTTTCGAAAGTAATTTCTCGTGAAACATTGGCAGTCTCGAGAGTCAGAACCTCAACGATCGTATTGAAGCTGCCAAAGAAATATTGCAAATCGTTGACGAAAAATCTCATGAAATTGCAGATCCACTCGTCCAGTTCCTTAATGAGAAACCAGGTTGGAAAGAAACTAATTTCCAAGTTACTAATCACATGATGTCCATAATCGAACAGTTGGCAAACCTCGACAGCACCTTCAACAAAAACACAGCCAGTTGTGTTCCATTCATAATTGAGAAAACTAACCGATGTTAAGTCAAAAGAAACAGCTACTGTCACCCTTAATTCTATTTCCGAGGCAGTCTCACCACAGGTTGTCTTCCAACTCATCTATCCAGCTGCACTAAATAACAAGAATGTCAAAATGACAGAACTTGCATTAGGATGGATGGCTGTTGCTTTAGAAGAGTTTGGTGTACAATGCTTTAACCTCAAACCATTGTTTGACTTTTTGAAGGGATGCCTTGAGTCTGCATCAACTCCTGTAAAGACTGCAGCCATCAAGGTACTTTGCGTACTTCGTGTAGCCATTGGATCTGCTGTATTTGATTATGTTGCTGACATTAAGCGTCAGATTCTCGATGCAATCGAAAAAGAGTTTAGCAAAATCAAGGACCAGCGTCCACCTGCCATCTCTCGTCGCTCACGTGTTGAAAATGAGATTGCCAGAACAGACATCAGCTCGAAACTTGGTGGAATTATTCTTACAAATTTGAGTGACAATGACTGGAAACAACGTCAGGCTGCACTTGAAGAGATTGAACGTATTGTCATCGATGCCAATCTCAAACTACAACCCAAACTTGGAAATCTCGTTAGTTGTCTTGCAAAGGGTTCACTCACCGACAAGAATCAAAAGGTTATTACAACCACACTTACATTGATTAATATGTTGACTTCTGCAGTTGGTCCTTCATTTGATAAGTCCGCCAAGATGCTTCTTCCTGGTGTTGTTGCCCTTCTTGCTGATGCCAAAAAACCACTTAGAGACTCTGCACTGGCAACCATGTCAATAATTGCTGAGGAACTTGGAGTCGATATTGTCTTGCCTGCACTCTCTACACTTTTGTTGCAAGAGTCTGCAACTAGTCGTAAGGACGGTTTGACCTGGGCCGTTGCAAATATAGGAAACGCAAAGTCCGTACCTGAGATTTCGCAACTCGCTAAGCCAATTATCGCTTGTCTCCAAGACAAAAACTCAGAAGTCAGAAACCAACTCTGAACAGTTGCTCTCTTTAATTGCTGGATTGGTTCCAGTCGATGTCTTTAAGAAAGAAATGAGAGACGTCAAGGTTGCCAACCAACCAACTATCCAAGCCATCATAGATCGTCACTATATTTCAACAAAGAAAGCTGGAGCTGTTGCTAATGTTGCAAAACCACCAGCCAAGCTTTCTCCATCACGCTCATCCACTGGAAAGACAACAACTACTACCACTACCAATAACTCCCCATCAAGAGGCACCTCTACAACACCAAAGCTACAACCTCAGCCAGTGGCTGCACCATCTGGGGATATTATTCTTTATGATGCAGTTGGAAAAGCCACCAGACAAAAAGCATCCCAAGGACAGTCTTTCTATATTCAAGAGATTGAAGAAATCGTTGAATTCCTCCAGGAACAAGTGTGTCAATGCTTCAGTGAAGAATTTGCCAACATGATGTTCTCTGCCAACCCTACTCACCAACAACAGGTTGTCGATATTTTGGCCTCAATCGATGCCGAGAACTTTGATTTGCTAGCAAGTGTTGTGGATGTTATTTTCAAGTGGTGCTCATTCAAGCTCTACGATGTAGGTGCTGCTTCACTCAGACGTACCACCAAATTGATTGAAATGATCACCTCAAATATGAAGGAATTAGAGTACTATCTCAGTGACTACGAAGCTGGATGCATTGTTCCAGTGATCTCGGAAAAACTTGGCACATCCAATGATACATTCAAACAAATGCTTCGTCCATGCCACAAACTACTCTCAGAAGTAACTCCACCCAACTCATTCTTCAAGCACACATTAGAAACTACAACCAAAACCAACAACTGGAGAACTAGAGTTGAGGGTATCACTGAGATGGGTAATCTCATCAACCAGCACGGTGCAAACGTTGCTGGTAACCAATTAAAGACTGTAGTTGCCATAATGGCCAAAGTTCTAAGCTCCTCCGAAGCAACCCAAAAGCAAGCCGCCCTCAATTCTCTCACTCAACTACACGCACACATTGGTGAGGAGATCTGGAAGCATCTCAACGTGATCAGTCCAGGCGACCGTCAACAACTCCAGCAGCTTTTCGGTCAGCAACCAGCAGTCAGCAGATCGCAACACCAATTACAATCACAGATGCAACAAGATCAATCAGATGATGAGGAAATCAAAATCATCGTAGACTACCTTGAGTTGCTGCAAAGATTTTCAGAGCAAACCATTGATACTGTTGTCGAGCTACTGAAGATGCTTTCCAATCTCATCGCAGGAAGTGGTACCCAATCTACAACCTTTGCCGAGAAATTTTTGTATTATAATGAAGAGTACCAAATGGTATTGATAACCATCCTCACCAGCATATTCCCAAGAGTATTCAGCGATCAATCTATCTTTAGATTGTGTAAATATTTGATCCATACCATCATCACCATCTACTCCAACGATCTCATAGCCAGCAAGTCTTCAGTGCGTGCTCTCCAAACTGTGCTTAGCGAATCCATCACACTATTGGTCAGCCAACCCAACACTCCACAAAAGCAAGACGATCTTGAGTGGGTTACCAAGGCACTCAACCAAGTTTTGATCCGTACCCTCCAGAAGAGTGACCCTACTACACTGTTTCTCTGTGCTTCTAAGAATGATTACAGAGTCACGTGTCTCAGCTCAACAAAACGAGAAATATAATGATCTGTTGCTCCGTTGTCTGCTACGTGCTACCAAGTCACTTAAAGGTGCCACTACCCCAATTGAAATTGATATTGGTGTAGTTCTCACCGAGATTAATAACTACGAGAGAACTCCAGGCCTCGACGATGCAACTAAAAAGACAACTAGAACTCTCACTGCCGAACTCATCAATATCAACCAGGCCCATGTCATCCAGTTCTGCAAAAAGGTCGTGGCTTCAAACCAGGTCCAACAGCACGCACAACTGTTTGCACTCCTTGAAGATCTCATGGGTGGAAAGCAGGCTTTTGACAAACTCGTAGGTATACAACCAGCAGCAACCAAGCAAGCCAAATCAAAACCACAGCCAGTTCACGAAGAATTGGACATTGCACAACTCGGAGTTGCACCACTGGCCACACCTGAGATACTTCAACAGCAGAATCTTACCATTCCAAAGCTCCCAGTGCAAACCAAGACCACATCGGCTCTCGACCAGCAAATGTCAACCGTAAACAAGGCACCACGAAACTACAAGTGCAGTACCCCACAGGAAAAGAAGGAACTACTCCAAGAAATATTTAAGAAGGTCGGAAACAAGGATTTGACCACAGACGGACTCTACGATCTATACTACTTTAAGAAACAGTATCCCGATGTCGATATCTCACACAACCTCAACCAGACCACTGTTCCATTCCAAAGCTACATCACAAGAAATCTCCAAAAGATTGCCACCGAGTTGGAGTCTTCTCACAAGAAGGAGGTCGAACAAGTCAACTACCATGAGAAGCTCAAGGACATCCAAAATATCATCCATCAACAACATCAACTAGATGACAGCACCGGAAGCAGCAGCTCTAAAGAGGCAAGCCAACTCACTGCATCTGCTGCACTCAATACACTTCAAAGACTTCGTGGATTCTCCAACCAAAACAATACCGAACAAACCCCAACACCAACCACCACCACCACCACCACCTTGCCAACCAGAACTGTAAGTAACAGTGGTGGAGTTACAACTGGAGCTGCCGATTTAAATGCAACTGTCGCATCACTAAGACAACGTTTAGCACATATCAAAGAACATCAAGATCCAATGAGTAATATTCATTTAGGATATGATACACAATTAACCAATAACAACCTAATAAAATTTACAAACCTAAACTCTTTTTTTATAA
The DNA here is from genome assembly GCA_003667245.1 of Heterostelium multicystogenum. Taxonomy (NCBI): domain Eukaryota; phylum Evosea; class Eumycetozoa; order Acytosteliales; family Acytosteliaceae; genus Heterostelium; species Heterostelium multicystogenum. The sequence continues at coordinate 199,930 of RCNN01000002.1, read as the reverse complement.
TATTTATATATACATTGTTTTGTATTTATTTATCTGTACTATCTAATGTCATTTCTACATCACTACTCTTTGTTGGCTCTGGAGTATCACCCATGATTCTTGTCTTAACTGCAGTTCTGATGTATGCTAAAATTCTTTCACAAGATGACTTGGCTAGTTGCAGTCCTTCTTGATTCTGCTTCTCTGTTATTATACCTGATGTCTTTAACATCATTAGTTTTAATTGACTGTTGAATGAATATATTGCCATTCCTTTTGATTCCTGTGTTTGTTTAGTAATAACAATGTTAGTGATATTGGTTGATATTGACAGTGTCTGACATCATGAGTAACCAACAAACTTACATTCTCTTCTTTTAATGTTGGATCCAAATATATTTGGACCATCATCGTTGAAACACAGTGAAATAGATGAGATCAATGAATTCAACTCTACACCGGCATCTAGCAGTGCGAGACATGCAGCATTAATGGAACAACTAACAATTGAACCATCGTTTGAATAGACTTGTATAATGATGCTGATGAGTGTTCTTGGGTGTAACATTGTCATAATAATACTCTCGACTGCATTTCTAATCAACATCTCTTGTTCCTTTGTCTGGTAGCTTTGATTTCCAGAATCAGGTGTGAATATCACATCTACAGTTGCCTTTGAAATCTTTTCTTTTCTTGGGTTGACCTCTACAGGACCATATATAGCTACTAAAACCGATGAGTTGTCTATATATATATTTATCAACCAACACACAATCCAATCATTCGTGAATGAAGTACATTAAGTTAGTCATTCATTCATTCAATCTGTCTTATCACCTATCCAATAGAAAGATGAAGCTTACCTAATGTGAATTTAGCTGAACCATCTGCTTTATTAAGCAATGCCAGTTCAGATTCAATCGATCTGATTTGATTATTGTTTCTTTTATCTGCTCTAACCATCTTATCCACTACCTCTTTCCCTCACTAATGGTTGGTTTTACTTCAGCCTCCCAATCAGTCTCACTCAATTATATTAAATGTAAAAATATTAAAGTTTGAAAACCGAACGAGAGAAAATTAAAACATATCACATCATATATTTATTGCTATTGCTTCCCAATTACTATTTATGAAATCAAAAGTCAAGACATATAATAAAACATATTTGTACATGATTAATAATAAATTATTATACTTTATAGGCAGCAGCAACGCAGTACCAACAGCAATAGACACAACAAAGAATAAATGAAATGATTGTTGCCTGAGTTCGTGACGCTCTCTTCTCCAGGTTGACTTTTCAGCAGCTTAAATGTTGCTGAACTTAGTTTGTCACATACTTTGTTATTTATCGAGCCGATGCTGTTTCAGCATACTTTAGATATATAAATGCAATGATTTTGTTTTGTTGTGGTGATTGGAATTACGAAATATCTAAATACCAAATTGGTAATAAATAAATATCATCCCATACCACACAAAATTGATTGAAACAATAATACCAATATACTATTATAGTGTTATAGTATTATTCTTCTTGACCCAATTCTTTCAATTCAACTCACAGAATCATAGGGGTAATTTGGAGGATCTTCGGGATCATAATTGTTGTGTTTGGTGTGAATAAAAATCCTCCTGCTTCTCCTTGAGTTTTTCAAGTATAATAGTAACATTTTAGTTATTAGTAGTAGTCTACCCTATTGATGCATGATGCAAAAACTAATAATAACTATTGCCATCAATGCTTTTTTGGTGTGAGTGTTTTTTTTTTGTTTTTAAAAAAGAGCTTAGAAATTTTCAAACGACTTTTACTCAATACTAAAAATTTATTGATCAACTGAAAATTTCGTTTAGTTTAATGAGCATTGGTATATCTGTTGATTTTTATTTTTTATTTTGCTGGTCTGGTCATAGTTGTTTCGAGAGAATGCTTATCTCAACTGAGTGAATGCCTGCAAACTTTTTTAATATTTTTTTTAAATTTTGTTTCCACAGACAACATAAATCAAAACAAATTTAATTAAATCTATTAATTTATCTAAATATTGAAAAATTAAAATAATCATATTATCTTTAAATATTTATTAGATAATTTAATAGTAGTAGTAGTAGTAGTAGTAGTAGTAGTATATATATGATTTTCGAAATAGTAAAACAATAACAATATTACTGCACACCACTTCATAAGAAATTTTCAAATCACTCACTCCCTTGAAAACAAAGCAAACCAAATTCAAAAAACATCGTTATTCTCACCCACTTTCTACTTTTTACAATTAAATTTCGAATCAAAGCAGTGTTTCACATTCATCACTCTTTCCTTTTGTTTTTGATAAAATCTATTGCCATTTTATTTTTGCAACAAACCTATATATATAAAATTACATATTATTAATATTATTACTGTTAATAATTTGATATTATTTATTTCTACTTAACTTTATCAATTACATAAATCTTAAATCAACCACATACAATTCTTTTAAATATGGTATGTATTGCAAAGAGATCCAGATGTGGACACGTGGTGAGATTATTGTAGATTGTTTGTTGAACTGAGCAATTTAAACACCTATGTAACTTAAGCTATGGTTATAAATATCTTAGTTATATTGAATTGTTCATGCAACTTACAATCTAAGAACTTTAAAGAATTTTAATTAAGAATATTTCTTTTATATTTTCTTCCTATTAATAATATATTCTTAAATGACTACAGTCTACAGCAGCAGGAGATGATGATTACGCTGAATACTTGTATAAGATTTTGGTTGTAGGTGACATTGGAACTGGTAAAACATCAATTATCAAGCGTTTCGTTCACAATATTTTCTCAATGCATTATAAATCAACTGTATGTCCAATCTAAATCAAATCAAATCAAATTGAGTAGAGTAGCACATTCATGCAGCTTCTATCAATATTCATCATATGGGTTGGAATGAATGAGTGACTCATATAATATTACTACTCGATGTAAATGATGAATGATCGATTGCAAATTGAATGAGTGTGGGTTCTACCTCAGTGAGACTAAGAGTGTGTTGTTAACCTTATTTTACAAATTATCATTAAAAATCAATTTAGATCGGTGTAGATTTCGCACTTAAGGTTATCAATTGGGATCCAAAGACAGAGGTTAGATTACAACTATGGGACATTGCCGGTCAAGAGAGATTCGGTAGTATGACCCGTGTTTATTATAAAGAGGCCGTCGGTGCTATGATTACATTCGACGTTACCCGTGCTTCAACTTTTGAAGCTGTTTCCAAGTGGAAAGCCGATATAGATTCAAAGGTCACCATTGGACCAGAAGAAAAGCCAATTCCAGTAGTTTTGTTAGCCAACAAGGTATGATAGATCACTATGACCTATTATTATTGACGTATTGAATAGTAAACTAACATATCAATTCTTTTGTTTCCATATTAATAATAATATATGTAGTGTGATCTTGGTAAGGAAGGATTTATAAAGACAGGAAGTGAAATGGATAAATATTGTAAAGATAATGGTTTCATTGGATGGTTTGAGACTAGTGCCAAAGAGAATTTGAATATTGAAAAAGCAGCTCGTTTCTTGGTTGAACATATCTTAAAGATGGACATTAGAAGAAATCAACCAAAGGGTATCGTTAACCCAGGTGAAGAGCCAGCACCACCAGCTCAATCTGGTGGATGTTGCGGTAAATAATTTCTCTTTTCATTTCACAAAACCCATTAAATACTCCAAACCAAAAACAAATAAACAACCATAGTAGTAGTAGTAATAGTAGTAAGCAATAGTGTTGGTATTAGTTTGGTTGTACAAGTTAATAAGCATCACTCGCCTGCCTCCTTAACCAACTAACCATCATCAATCAACATCTTTATAAATATAATCACCATCACAACTCAACAACATCAACAACAACAAACAACAAACACAACATAAACATCACAATCAATGTAATTTAGAAATAGCCAAAAGAACCAATCGTTTATTTGGAGGAATCTAATCTCCTGAAGTACTTACTTAATAATAATCATACCAGTTTTAATAAATCTAGTTTAAAATAAAATCACAATCAAATAATGATAATATAATGAATGAGGTGTTTGTTTGTTCAATGTGCTGACTTAGCTAATTGAGTGATTGAGTGATTCCATTGCTTTCTTCCAACACATCATTGTAGTTGATATCAAATAAGCCTGTGTCAATGACGATATTTGATCGTCTGTATTCTTATAAATACATATTATATTATATCTCTGTTTTATTTGTTCTTCTCACTCTCTTTCTTTTCTTATCCTATTTATCCAGACTTGAATAGTAATACAGAGTGTTGTCCAACATTAATAATAAAGATAGTTCTTTGTTTCATGTGTTTACGAATGAACCAAAACTCTTTCCAACAATACAATGCCAAGTTGGTGTATATTTCTTATCAAACTCTAGATAAACACATCAAACAAAACAATGTTAGTATCAATGCAACTATCTTATCAGCAGTAAGTCGTTGTATAAAGCAAGTAAGTAATACCTTTCTTAATTGTCATTGCAATATCTTTTTTCAATTGTATGTTCTTCGAATGCCTTGATTGTGATATCGATTGCATCTGTTTGCATAAAATCTGTCATCATAAGTAAGCAATATAGATTATTGTTGGGTCATAAGTAGTAGTTAGTAATCAGTCAGTCAGTAAGTCACATCAATCACATCGTTCATTCAACATTGGTCAATGCAATGATCATTCACTCTTAACTATACACACCTGGCATATCAGCAATTTTGATTTTATTGATTTCTTATCTATGGTAGTCATTGTTTAACTTTATTGTATCTAATAATGGATGTGTCGATAATGAACTTGTACTATACTAATAAATATGAGTGCACAGTGTAAAGCCTTTTTAAGTAACTTTAAAACAGACTTACTGATGATCACTAACAAATTTGGAATTTTTGATTTTAAAAACCAAACAAACAATTAGATCATTGGTGAAGATAGCATCCCTGATTTGACGACTTCTATTTGGTCATTAATCTAGACTGTTTATATCGATATACATATATAATTCAGACAATGAAATAAAGCACTTTCACTTATTGTGTGCGCAATTGGTATTGCAATGTTGGCTCATTCTGTTCTATCTGCACTACAACGTATGTACTAAACTTTCATTCAATCTCCATCTACTATACTACTATCATTTATCATATTAGAGTATTATATTAACTAAGCCTATTATTATTATTACTGCTATGTACAGACAGAAGCTATCTTAGATTAACAAATAAAACATTCGATCATATCCCATACGATGTAAGTTATCTTTGGAAACGAGTAGTGTTTAATTAGTTGCTGCTATGTTAAGGTTAAAGAATAGTTATGAAAAGCATCAATCTAAACACAACAAAAGAATCATCTAAAAGATCAAGTAAACTAATCGCTATTCGAAATCAAATCCTCTAGATTGCATTGGAATCAATCGTTTCACTTATAGTTCATCATGGGGAATCATTCACTGGCACCAAAGCTTATTCCAATCAAAGCAACTCACCATCTATCAAAGAGGTATATTATAACATCCCAACCATTAAGAATATAACAAAAACTAACAATGCTCATCTATCATTACAAGAACTTTCGAATCAATAGATTACAGACCAAACTTTATCCAATTCAACAACAGAGCTAAATATTTATCAGATCTTTTAGCATCACAATAAATAACAAACAGAGTAGATTGTAAATAATATAATTAATAATAAATCATCATATATATATGTTAAACCATGCATTTATGAATGCTCAAGCTATGACAATCAACTATTAGTTCATAATAGCATATTAGAAAGAAACATAAGTTTCCAAATAAAAGATATGTAGAGTAGATAGATCAATGTTTGTTTTCTTTGTATTTAATTTAAATGTTGAAGTGTAAGCAATAGACGAACAAGTACTTCATTCCCCGAAGAGTCGCACCTGTAGATAACATGCTCCCATGTATCTGACCCAAACAACCAGACGACCATCCCAATCAAATTGAGAGTCGAAACTATTTTTGGGTGTGAAGTTTGAGTACCTTTTACGATTATCGAATTGGACATGTTATTCATATTTTACAAACGATGAGTTATGGGCAAAACTCTTGTAAAAAATAGTAATTTTTATTATGAACTACTTTCTGCAGACGAGTCGTATTGTGCCACAAGAATGAAATGTTCAAAGTGATACATTGCATAGGAATAACACTATAAAGTCAGACATTGTTCTAAAGAGCTATGGGAGTGAGCTGAACGTTGAGTTGTGTTTGTAGAGCAGCAGCTGATCAACTGTTTATTTATTTTTTGAAATTTACAGAGTATCCACCAGAGTTTGGATCTTTAATGAATTGAAAGTTGTCTGTGCTTAGGCCAAATTTGCCTAGCAATGTGTTTCCTAAATCTTTAAGCTTGCTCATCATCTCTTCACGCTCTTTTTCTTCTTTGGCTTTGATTAATGGTGGAAGACGCTGTCACCTTGTAATGCCGGTTGAAAACGGGGATCAATCTCTAGACATGCCTTAAAGTCGTTGAGAGCATCTGTTAGCTTGTCAGTAGCTTCGTATGCCTGTGCTCTACGATGTTTTAGACTTCATCTGTTATAGTTTTTGCTTGGTTCCAGATCAAGTGCATAGGTGCAGTCCGAAATGACGGACTCATATTGCTTCAAAGCCAAATAAGAAGCTGCTCTATTGCAGTGATAGACTGCCACTTCTTCGTTACAAATAACTGATGTATTTGAACTGGCATCTTCATCATCGATAATCTCAACAATCTTCTTTGGCTTTGTCAACAATTCAATGGCCTTTGTATAGACATTGATAGCTTCTTGATATTCGGTTGCACCATACAGCAAATTTCCTTGTGCCTTCATATTGTTTGCATTCTCTATATCTTCACTTGATGCTTTTAATATCTTCTTTTCTTTTAAAACTTCTTTTTCACTTTTACTATTATTACTATTATTACTATTATCTTTATCCTGACTTGACTGTGTAGAAGTAGAAGACTCTTCTACTTTAGGTTTATCACTATTATTATTATCATTATTTACATCATTATTATTTATAGTTAAATCATCTAGTTTCTTACTTAAATCATCTTTATTTGTATCTGACTATAATTTGAACATCAATCAATATATACTCATCTAATTAATTTAACTAATATACTATATTTATACCTACCATTATGTTATATATGGATGTATTTATTTATTGATAATATATAGGTTTAACTTTTATTGTTTATTTGTATTATGTAATATGTCTTAAGAATCAATTGTTTGATGAATGAATGTTGATTCAATTATTCATCGTTGATTGATGAAAAGTCGATGAAAACACTCATAATTTATCTTTGAATTTTTAAGTGTGACTGACATACAGATAAATAGATAGATAGGATAGATAATAGTAGATCTACATGATATGAGTAATATAAATGATTTAGACATCTACTCAGATCTAGCTGGTAACGAGTCAGCCAACAACAACGACAATACTGAAGCAACCAATGATCAGCTTGAGGAAAAGATTCAAACAGTTACAATTGGAACTGGATACTTTAAGAAATGATTCAATCCTCAAGAATAATCAGTTACTTAAGAATAATGAACAGGTATTTATTTATTACTGTTTATGTTAATTAATGAATCTTATAATAATAATAATATTATTATAGATGCAACAACTAACTGTGCAAAGAGATAATCTTCAAAAAATAAATGAAATCCTCATGAAGAATATATCTTCACTTTTTAAGACTGCTGTCGCCGAGTCACAAAGAAAAGACAAAGAAATAGAGTCTCTTAGAGAGCAGCTTGCAAGCAGTGGTGGTCATCATCAACACTCACACTATTCATCATCAAGAAAGTCTGCAACAACAACAACAACGACATCAAGTTCCTATCAAAAGTCAACTTCAAGATAGTGACTTTATAGTTGAATATTATTACCTCTATCTGAATCCACTTTAGACTAGCTTAGCTACATGTAAATAAACAAGTACTAAACGAATCAAATAGAAAGCTTAGCCTTTCTTTACTACAGTCCTATTTGTACTATAATATATTATAATATAATATTTGTTTGGTTTTGTTTTATGTTTAATCTATTTATGTCAATGAGGTTGTTAAGTGTATGTTGCTTGTTTGTTTGTTTGGTTGTCGTAGTTTGGTTTAATTTAATTTGATGTCGGTTGGTGCGTTGTAGAAGAAACCGGCGTTTACCAATTCCTTAACGCTGCTCTCTAGAACGATGACTGATTTGAATCCTTTGGATTGCAACATCAATGCAGCCTCGCAGGCAACTGGGTAACCCTTCTCCTTTGGACCCAACAACAAGACCATTGAGGACTTGTCGAGTTGCTCCGATGACTTTTCGAGGTTCTCAACTGGGTGGTTGACAGCACCAACAACAGACTCCTGATTGAATTGTTCAGCTGGACGAATGTCGAGCAAATAAAAGTCGAATCCAAGCAATGCAATACGATGAAGACCAGCAGTGGCCAAACGTGGGATGTGTGCATACTGTGGGAATGATGGTGATTTTTGCTTGTTTGGACGACGACCTCTTTGTGGTGATGGTCTGGCTACTGAAGCCTTGTATACATCCTCTTTACCAGCGACTGTAGCTGTAGCTGTAGCTGAAGCTGCTGTTGAATATGACATGATACCACTGGTAGCTCCAACATTGCATTTCAATGATCTAGTGAATGATGTTGATGCAACTGATTTCAACAAACAGTTGCTATATACAGTACTATTCAATTTAGCCTAAAAACATTCAATAACAATATTAGTATAACTAAAATACTATAGTAGCTTCTAGTCAAATATCAATCAATCAATCAATCACAGTCAGTCAGTCAGTTAGTCAGTCATCTATTCTTTATCAACCAAATCTATCAATCATATCTTTCAAACACTATCGATGCATTGTTCATCTGAGGTTTATCAATCTCTATCTCTATCTTGAGACAGGTTGTTTATTATCTTCTACTATTGAAATGTTGCTTCATAGATAGGTTTTAGATGATTGATCTACACTTTTCTATTATTGATGACAATATTGTATTACTGCTGTTGCTTCTGCTTCTGCTTCTGTTACTACTACTACTACTACTGCTGCTGCTGCTTCTTCTGTGACGAATATGGTGATAAATAACATACCAATTGTCTACCAAAACATTTTAGTAGTTGTTGTTATGATATAATTATAGATTAAAAGTAAAATGAATCTACCTAAATTCTGAATATTATATCTATAAGCACTGTGAAAGTAATGATCACCATAGAACAGTCGATTTTTTTTATTTTTTTGTTTTTTTTCTTAGCTTTTTTTTATGTTGTATCTAGTACTTTACTATAAGAGTCATTCTATCAAGTTTCAAACTCATTACAACCAATAACAACAACAATAACAACAACAAACAACAATCGATAGATAGATAGTCATTGTTTATATCCAATATTCATTTCTCAGAAAATACACCTTGGCTGTCAACTATTTTTTTTTTCACATTGGTTTGCTTAGGTAGTTACTCTTCTTTTAGATACAACACAACCACCTTCTACTACACAAATAGGTTGACAAAACATCAAATAATACCACCACAACCACCACCAAGTAGTGAATTCACAACAATAACAATAAAAATAACATCAATAATAATTGTTTTTACTTTTGAAACTTGTTTGTTGATTTCATATTCGTATTTATCAGATCAGACACTTGTTGTTGTATTCTAACTTGTTAATATTGTATATAGATAGATAGATAGATACATGATAGTTATATATACATATATTTGAAAATAGATAGAAGATAGAAGATAGAATAGATCATAGAGGTTGAATTATAAAATGGATTCATTAGAATCACTTAGATTGAAAGTTCTGTCGTCAAAGAAGAAAAAGAAACGAAGACGATAAGGAAGACGGTGAAATAGAAGATCTTCCACAACAGCAACAAGCACCACCATTACCACAAGCACCACCAATCCATCAGCAATACAGATCTATTTCACCTTTTCTGCAGCAACAGCAGCAACCTTTTCTTCCAGGATCTTCGTATAATTCAATGCATCAGAGTCATAATCATAGCCATAGTCATCTCTATGTATGTATACATGCTAGTTGTGCTTATGCACCCCCCTGCTGATTTATCGTACTGATGCTTGTTTATGGAAACAATAGATACAAGATACAACAGATAAAGGTCCCGTCGACATGGAGACCAATGAATCAGATGATCATATCAATGTATTACACAATATGCAGCAGCAACAACTTCAACAACAGCAACCTAATTTATACTTTAACCAGTTCCAGAGTATATTTTAAGCAGGCTGCTTTTCCGCCTCCTTTCATTCCTCCACCGCCACCCCCTCCTTATCCAAATAATAATGGAATTCTGCCAACCCAATTTATTCCATCAAATGTAATCGATATCAATAGCATGCAACATCAGCAGCAACTGCAGATCATGAATGGTTTCATCAACGGGCCCAATAGCAGTAACAACAGTACTAATGGCTCCATGGATAATATACATCTTCAACATTTAGTACAACAACAACAACAACAACAGCAGCAACAGCAACTAATGCAACATCATATACAACATTTAGTACAGCAACAACAACAACAGCAACAACAGCAACAACAGCAACAACAACAGCAGCAACAGCAGCAACAACAGCAGCAGCAACAGCAGCAACAAACAACATCGATCCAAGCAACTAAAAAACTAAAAAGAGATCATGTGAACATAGCATCAGCATCAACTTCCACAACTCCAGTTTCGGTTACTCCACCACTTCCTACAAAGCCAAATAAGAAGAAAGCTGCCAAAACAATTACAAAAACATCAGTTATTAGCACTAATAGTATAACACAGCATAGTAAGAATCTACAAAATCACCCCAGTATGATTATTAATGTGGGAGACGACGACACCGATGATGATTTGGACACCCCGAGCGGTAGTAATGCTGATGTGGTTCAAACCGAGCAGAACTCCGAACAAACCTTCTCGACAGACTTTGATGTTGCAAACCGATGACTTGGTTGACAGTCTCACTCTTGCAAAGAAGAAGGAGTATTCCACAGAGATGGAAGATCTGAAGCGACAGATCGCTGCAAAAGAAGAAGGCAATCTTGCGAAAGAAGCTGGAGGAGCGACTAAAATCCAAGTCCATGAACAATACACCCTCAATGTCTTCAGTTGCCACTGAGCCAAGTGGATTATCCCCACCTACGCAAGTTCAAACTAATAATGCATTTGCAACACTAACATCAATAGAGGAAACCTCCAGCCAACATTCATCGTCCTCTGAAAATTATAGCCAGAAAACAACATCTATTTCACATACTTTGCCTTCAATCAGCTCAGCTAGCGACGACATGGTTGATGATACACCCATAACAGGCGACTCATTGGCCGAGGAACAGCTTCTCATGAAGAAGTTGACCACCGATTTGGTGCAAACTAATCGTATGATGGTCAAGAGCGAAGGAGAAAATATTCAAAGTCGAGTTGGAGTTAAGTGATGTTGAACTCCATCGTAAAGCACTTCAAATGAAGATCAACCAACTGAAACAAACACTCGAAACCTATCAAGCAGATCTTGCGAATACAGAGAAACAAGCCGAGGAATACAACAGCAAATTGGATTTGTTGAGATCCACTTCAGCAAATCTTTTAAAGAGCTACAACAACAAAGTCAAAGCCATCAATCAGAAGAAACGTAAATTTGAAGAGCTAAGAGAAACCTTCACATTGGACCCTTTCTTACTTTCAGTCATAGACAGATCGACCAACTCTGTCATTCTAACTCCCGAAAATCAAAAAGCTAATCGAAGAAATACCAACAAAACCTATACAGTTAAAACCTTCTAAATTGAAAGAAACTCCCATTGAAACCAATACAATTACCAAAGATAATCATAATCGCGAGGATTCAAGTCAAATAACTACTACGACAACTACAGCTTTACCATCTTCTCAACAATCATCTAATACTATCAATGTAGTTACAGAAACATCACAGGATGATGCAGCCCAAATTGCAAAACCAAAACGAATCATTTCAGTTATTATGAACCAACCAATTAAGAAATCAACTCAAGTTTTAGATAGTATACTTCAAGGTAAAACCCTTGATCAGTTTATCGATAGATTACTGGAGAACAGCAAATTAAATCAATCACAGGTTTACGCAGCCGATCAAGTCACTAATGATGAAAATGCACTTGTTATAAATGTTGGCTCTGAGCAACCAAAGATATGGTGTGATAATGGCGAATCTATCAATTTGCACAAACCAGTTATCAAGAATATTCTCCATGGAAATGCTCCAGAGAAAATGGAGGCTATACTTAATCCCTTGGCAATAACCAACACCTATGTTGGTAATAAGCCAATCCCCAAAGGAAAGTACCAGTCCCCACTGATGTGTTTGCGATCCTACAGATTCTCTCGTGCCTTTACAAGGTTTCTGTCCATTCACTCTTACCTCTCCAATGTATTCTTCCAAGTTGAACCCCAAAAAGAAATTATGTATGTATGAACTCGATGGTGTGTGCCGTGATTCCAAATGTCCATTCCAACATTTACGTGATTATACAATATCAAGTAAGTAGCAAGTCTATCCCCAACTCAATTATGCTTTACCTAACTAGATGGTTTTCACTCTAGACAAAGAGATCATTGATGATATTATTTCATATGTCAATGAAAAGCAAACGTTAGTTCGAAATGAATGTATGCTCCTGCTGGGTCAGAAGAAAGAGGATTCATTCCCCGCTTCCTTGAAAAAGGCATTCTTTAGTGTAATCACAGAGAACGAAAAGTTGATTTTACAGGTTGAGCCAAACAGAAAGAAGGTTCTTGACAAGAGAGACCATCTGTTCATGCAGGAATCCATTGCCAAAAGTAAGAAGAAGAAGAAAGATCCTGTCGTTTATCAAACCTATCAATCGTGCTACTTTGAATCGTACTATTGTGAGTTCGACAGTCAGCGAGAGAGAGGAGACTGAAGATTTCCTTTATATTGACAAATATGTTGAAACTGTGAAGCGTGAGAAACCAGTCTTAAATCAATCTGTCAAGGAGGACATGAGTGACGATGAAGATAAACCAACTCCTGCTACTCCCGCCCCAACTCTCCCTCCTACAGCTAACGCTTCAACTACTTTGCCTCAAACAGCTGGTACCGATGATGCAAGTGACTCACACTGTCAAGATTCTGAATTGGATCCACATTTAGATGATATCATTCAAAACATTGGAGATATGGATGAAGAAGCAAGAAGCTCGCGATATGGCGTCAGTAATGTTAGCTCCGTTGAGTTCATGGCCAATCCAACTAATCCCTCACTTTGCTTCGGATATCTTTGCTCGTCATCTATCATTGACATTTTGGTGAATGTTGACAGACGACAGGAGATTTTGGACAAGCTTTATGATATTGTTAGTTATAACCCCAAGTCTGAGCTATTTTGGAAGATCTACATTGAAGTGTACTCACGCAAGTACAGTAATTCATCGACTGAGATTGACCAGCTTATCGACTCAGCATTCAATACATGCAACTCGATTGTTTTGATCTTGATGAAACTGAAGCTTCCAAACACCTTAACACAAAAGATCTCGATTACCACCCAAACACTTACACAGATATTCAACAAGACAGGACCATTTGGGGATTTACCTGCTAATGAGCTATCCTTCTGGTGTATGGAGATCATCCTCACTTACTTTAGAGTTGTTCACGAAGCAGGTTGGAGAGACTCTTTGATCCATGACTTCCTTCTGTTCTTTGAGATTGACAACAACAAAAAGTATTCAGACGAATTCATTCCTACACTCAAACAGTATAAGCAGCGCGACACGTACCTATATGCTAACAGAGACAGATTAGAAAAACACACTTTTGGAGTCTGAATATAACTTCCTTAAACTTGTATTGCTCTCCCTCATTGTTTTCAACGAGATACCGGAAACAACTCAACTCTATGAGAATACATCTGCCACTGGTTTTACAACAAAGCCATTCCTATTGAACTGGAAAGCATATTTCGATGGCAAAGCTTATCTGAAACTGACTCCGACCAACACTAAGGTTCTCAACTCCATGTGCAACCAACTCAGCAATTTAGAAAGTACACAAAACTTTATTTTGAATCATCTCCATTTCCTATCTTTCAAGATGCCAGTAGATAAGTTGGTGGAAACCGCTCAAAAGATACTCAAAAATCATTCAAACTATACAAACATTTGGTTGTTTTTGGCTCGTAAGCACAATGAATTAGAAACACTCCAACATGCCATGAGAGAAAATCCAAAGTCCTTTGAATTGCTCAAAGAATACATAGTTGCTTTACTCAGTCACAACAAAATTCCAGAGGCACATGAAGTCATTGAAAGTGCAATATTAAGACTATTCTCTATTGATGTAAGTAATCAATCAACACATGAACTGGAGAAAATACTAAGCTTTATTTATTGTAGTCAAATCAACAAATGATATCGGAAGAAAATATAAGTTCCGGTTCATTATTTAATATAATTCTGGGTAGAGTTGATCTAACTGTATCGATTAATGCTTTATCAATGAAACGTATTTATCTTTTTCAATTGGAACCAAGTCATCAACTTCACTAACATCAATCAAACTATTAGACTCAAATATAAGTGATGATCAATATGTACACTTTTGGCTTATTTTTATTATTTATTTATATTTAAATAAGAGTTACAACGAGATAATTCCAGCGATGAAGCAAGCACTTTCAAACATATCATCATTATCGGACAAGAAGTTAATTTGGAAAGAGTAAGATATGATCATCTAAGACATTTCATATCATTTTATTAATTATAAGTATTACTTTACAGATTGCTTTATTTATCGATTAATTACTTGAATACACCTGATATTGATAATCTAGTTGATCAATATTTCCAAGATATATCAACTGAATTCAATTATCCATTGCAGAACTATCTAAATCTCATTCCATATGAAATACCATACATATTTAAGAATGCCCTCAAACCACCAGTTCTAAAGGTAAATATGATATTATTTTAAAATAGAGATTTAAATTACCATTTATTATGATAACAATTTATATTAATCAATTGAATAGGATTACCATTTACATAATGAGGTCCTTGACCAATACATCAGAATCAAAAACTATTCAGCGCCTCTGTTGAGAAAATGTGTATTACAATTCCCAGACAATCACTTTATTTTTTTCAAAGTTTGTTTCCATTCTCCAATTAAGCAATTCCATAAGTTATATCATCCATCCATTTCTGATTAACCATGATACTGTTTTTCTCTCCTACTTTTGGTATCTTTCTTTTTCTTTATAATTTTTAGGTACATCAAGTCAATCAGTGAAAGCAAAAACTTTGATAATATTAAGAATATTTTGACGACCATCACACCCAAGAGAGACATTTCTCTATCAATATGGAAACTGTATGGCTTCCGTATATGAATGAAAAATTCATATATAATGATGCCTCCATTGCATCTTTAAATGCTGAGTTCAAATTTTGAATTCTGGTCGAAATGCAATGAATACTAATCTCTTTTTAATTTTTCTTTAATTCTAGCGTACTCCAAGCAGCCATCGATTTCGACCAGTCAAACCAGCAGATACTAAAGTTGTATAAGAATGTATTAAGTTACCACCCTTATAACTACGAAGTTTGGATAAAGAGAATCTTGTTTGAAAAGAAGATTAACCCAACCACCTACCAGTCTGTAGTCTCAGCAGGAATAGAAAGTGCCCAGCAATATGGTGTCAACCTTTGGATAACCGGCAACAAATAACTTTTCAGAGTGGATATCTCAATATTTCAGTATTAACTTATCTGTTTTCTTTTTCTTTTCTCTTCTACTTCTTTCTAGCTATTCCAGATTCTTTATTGAATTTCACCAATAATTATTTTGAATATATATAATTTTACTTAATTGTCAATTAGCATGTATTCCACAAACAACCGAAATATTAAGATAGAAAAATAAATAAAAAAAAAACATAATATAATAATATTGTCATATTTGTTACTATATAAAGATATTTATTTGATCGAAGAAAAGATACGTGACTCTTCATGTGCAATATGTTCAGATAGATCGGTGATGGCCTTATCAATCATTGGTTTCCAATAGATATTGTCGTAGAATTTAGAAGTCTGTGGGTTTGATATACTTAGAAAAACGGCTCTTCTCCAAGATCTACTGACTTGAGAACAAACCAAGATTGTTCTGAAATCCATAAGTCTAAATATTTTTTCGAGTGTTGCGCTGTCGGTACGTAAATTTACATCAACCATAGGGACAACCGTCAAAACTGATTCTAGAGGTGCCGGATGTGACATAATATAGAGGGTTTGTAGGACTTTTTTGAAATTTGGTCTCATCAGTGGATTAGAATGCCAACATTTTTGAATAAGATCTCCAATGATTGCTGGAACTGATTCAGGTATTTGAGGTCTACCTCCTTGTAAAACAAAATTCACTCTATTAAACTCATGCATATCTGCAAAAGGTGTTTGTCTTGTAAACTATTGAATGTTGTTAGTATCTAAAAGGTGTTAAATATTAATATTGACCAACTTACCAACTCCCATAAAACAATTCCAAATGAATATACATCTGCTGACTGAGTATACTTTTCGCCTTTAATTACTTCTTCGGCCATATACACAGGAGTTCCAATAACAGTCATGTGCAATTGATTCTGGAATACTTTAGATGTACCAAAATCGATCAACTTCACACTGTAATCTTCTTTTACTAAAAAGTTTGCAGACTTTACATCACGGTGTATCAATGATTTTGAATGAAGGAAATCAAGTGACTGTGCTGCTTCCACTGCCATGTTATGTATGAGATAAAGTGGAGGTGAACTATTATTTTCTTTGACATAAGACTCCAGTGCGTTCATTAAATTACCACGACTACAAAATTCTGTTACGATGAATGGCTTTGTTGTATTTTGCGTATGAGCACCTAAACATTTCACCACACGAGGGTGCTGAGAAACACATGCGATAGTAACTTCCTTGAAAAACAAAGGCCACTCAAAACCAAGACCCTCAACTGAGAGCTGTTTGATGGCCACATCATTACCTTCGAAACGTCCTAAATATACTGTACACAATGGTGATTCATAGAGCATGTCACCAAAAATAACTTGAGTGGGATCCAATTCACGATGAACATTACAATTTCTTGTTGAAGCTTTCAATATCAACTCTAACCAATCTGGGTGTTTTTCAATGATACTTCTGTATGGTTCTATAATTAAAACCATGTTAGTTAAAGTAAATTGGCCTAGACTTAGCTTTACATACCTTTTTTGAAATAAGTTCCAAGTAGAGTAATGATACCGTCACTACTACTAATTTCTTCAGATTGTAACTTTTCGGCAAGATTATCTTTTTCTAAGCATAATGTTACCAAAGCTTCTATAATTCTTGAATTAAAATACAATGGCAATAATATTTCTATGATTGATTGGATTTGAATGATTAATAAATATTTTGATCAGAGTGAACCAAATCCAACTAACCTACCATTTTCGAATAGTTTTAAAAGTATTGCAAACAACTTGAGTGAAAGTTCATTTAAAATTGCAATGGTTTGTTGGTTTACACTTTGGTGATTATTATTGTTATTGCTTCCGCTGTGACTCTGACTACTTCCAAGTACTGGTGACAATGGAGTTGATTTTATAGTTTTCAAATAGAATATATAAAGACTTGATAGCGTATTTAAAGTTTCTTGATTGGCAAAGTGAATAATATTCTCGTGAGTGAACATCAATCGATATAGGATAGATAGCATGATGAATTGTCCAATGTCGTTTCTAGATGATGTACTATAATGAATGTCCGCACTGATTTTCATTTCACCAATCTTGCTAGATGATTTTGTATTTGTTTCTTTTGTCATTGATTTACTATGTATCTCTGTTGTAGTACCGATTTGGCATCCAATTGCAGCTCCACTGTCAGTCTGTGATCCAAATGTTTCATATTGTAACGACAATATATATCTAAACGTACTATCATCTATTTTCACCTTACTAAGAATAGCAAATCATTCATATTAATATGTCATTATAAACTATGAGTCATAACATCATCCATACTTAAATATATCATAGTATTTCTTGTTATATATCTTCTTAATTGTGTCTTCGCTTGTAATCATCTTTATCCATGTCTTTAGATTGTCTTTCAATAACTGTCCAGACTGTACCATTGACTCTCCATACTTTACAAATAGATCTGTATAATAGAATGTTTTAGAAAATGGTAAGGTACATCAAGCGATGCTTTACATGTAAAGAGTCCACCTACGTTTAGAAGATTTAGAAAACATCTTTTTAAATTTGGTTGACAATCCAGAGGACTTCTTTTGGTGTTTAGCAATTGCATCTGCACAATGATGATTACTATAATCTTTCAACTGAATACATTTATTATGAACTACAATTTGACATTCTATTGAATCACAAAATACGTTAGTTAGAGAATATGTGTATCATGACAGTATGCATTTAAATAGGTTAGTACTTGAACACATTGAAATCTGATTTGGTAGAGACAGAACTGGACCTCCGGTTTGACAGAATTTACACTCGGTAGGTTCACTCAGCACAGGATTTGGCACAAACTGGTGATGTGCATGATAAAGCTGTAGCTGCGATCCACTATTACTCTGTTGCATCATCATGTTTCCATTAACTAACTAACACCAATAATGAATATCGCACAGTACAGTTGGTATTAAGAGCAATAACTAGAAATGAACTGTTTCTTACTATGTTTCTAAAAAACTAAAAATAATTATAACAATGATATTTATTTTGAGAACAACAACAAAATCTAATTAATACAATTTGTCTGTGTTTGTGTGTGTTTTTGGGGTTGTTCTTTTTATTTCTTGAAATGAATAAAAAACAAAAATAAAACAAACACTTTGAATGCAACAAGTTCAACTTTTAAAATTATTTGAAAATTTGATTAAATGACATCTTCAGTTGTTTTCTGGTGATTTATCTTATGCTTTTTCAACAACTCTTTGTCTTTGCTGTATGAGTCGCAAGTCTAGCTTACATAGATTTAAAATTATAGCAAAACATAACATCACCTTATAACTTTATTATCTTAATAATATGAGGTAACAATGACTAATTCTAAAAAAAACTAAAAAACTAAAAAACTAAGAATAAATAAATGATAGATATATATAATATATATATATATGTATTTATAACAAAGATAACAATAGATATTAATTTTAAAAGTTTTTAAAACTATAAAGTTTATACAAATTGTTTATTATGATTAATTGAATTCAGTTGATTGTAATTGAGAATGATGATTTAATTGATTCGATTGTTGTTATTATTTTTTGAATATATTCTTCATTTTAATGGAATGTACTCTAAAGGAATATCGGTATTTCTTTACAACTAGGATACCAACCGTTGTGGCAATGGCAACAGCACCAACAACACAAACTGTGATAATGACTGGTGTTCTCCATTTCTGGTTGGAATCAGCACCACATTTGGAGTCAGATTGAATGAGAAGCGATCCAAAGTTTGGATCTATCGTCACATTGTGTTCAAAGTATCCGACGGTGACTGCTGTAAGAACATTGAGAGAGTTTCCGCTGTTGCTCAGAGCAACCATCGATGCATCGTTGCTGTCGAGAATACTGACTTTGCTTCGGACAACTTTGCCATCCTTGATCAATCGGTCTGAGAAGTACGCCTGGAGAACACCACCGGCCTGTTGTACTTGGAGTGTTCTCAACGATTGGTCGGTGTCTGTTGACTTTCCGGTGATTTCGGAGGTCGAGCAATCCGACTCTGATTGCAAGGGCATCTGGGTCAAGAAGAGAACTTGGAGTGAATGGGTGAGTCCTGAGAATGTCCAGTTTGAGACTTGAACTTGGTACTTGACTGACTTGGCAGGAACAACGAATATATCACCGACAAAGTTGTACTCTGCTTCCTCCTCGAAAAGCTGCATGGTAACGTCAAGCTGAACGTTAGTATCGCTTGGGAATCTTCCAGAGTATGTGAAAGTATTGTTGAGCTGCTCAGTCTTAAACCATTTGATATCTTTGAGGAATTGCTGCTTTTGGATCATACCAACATCGTCGACCTCACGAATTTCGGTGATGTTTACATTAAATACAATGTTTTCCTGCGATGATCCAAGCGCCACCGTTGTTGTGTTCTCAACTGGCTTTGGAAGATCAACAGGTTTATCGATGATTTGGTTTCTGCAGGTGGAACCAGTATAGCCAGCATTACAGCTACAAATACCGAGTTTAGTATCGCAGGCACCATTTGGTCCACAGTCTGGACAAAACTGTAGCTGGCCTGCTCAGATAAATGAATGAATAGGACGAGTAGACCTCACCATTGACAGATACATTCACCATTAACGATTGACCAGGAGACACTTGGACATCAGATTTGAATCGGCACACAACTGTTTCACCACTGGATGAAGCAACTGGTGAAGCACATTCAGAGTCGCCAATCGTGACTTTCAATTGAGCATTTACAAAGCCACTTCCGAATATGGTGACATCAGCAGGCTCATTGAAATAGGTTGATGATACTTGTTTGATAATTGGCTTTTCATAGCTTGCTGTATAAGTTAAATCTCTTCCACGATAAACCAAGTTCAAGGTGAGGTTTCCATAACCTGGTGGCGCTCCATTGCAAGTGAGAGTGTAAGGATTGGAATTCTCACCAATGAGTCTCAAGTCTGTGCATGGATCACCCTGCTCAAAGAATACCTCCAGGATCTTCTCTTGTCTGTATGAAAATGGTGCCAAGTAGTATCCATAGATGGTAACGGAACCACCTGATACTTTGACGGGTCTTGATGATTTAATATATGGCTGGATAGAAATACTTAATTCATTTGATTGTTGATCTCCAACAATTATTGAGAAGTTTCCTGATCTCATCTCTGGTGGTCCGTTGAATATAATGCTATTGTCGCTATACTGTGTAGCAGTGAAGACTGTTGGTGTTTTAAGTACACCTTCACCAACTAGAACAGATGAACTGAAGCCAAAACCGGATCCAATTACTGAAATTGGTACGATAAGACCAATTTGTGGACTCACAGTAACTTTGGTAACAACTGACTTGATTTGAGGTGGCTTGTAGCTCACGATGACAGGGTCACTTATCAATGTTAGATCATTAGCATTTTGCACCTGCAGTAAGTTGTTCTTTCCGTTACCAACAGGTGCATAGAAAGTAAAGGTAGTCTCATCTGTTTTGGTAGCACCTGAAATAACCTGAGAATTTAGCAATATTCTCCAAGCACTTCCAAGATTCTCCATGAATTGGGTCTTAAATGTAATTGGCTGATTCGTTTCTAGTACTTTAACACTGATATCTCTTATAAGAGGTTCTTTATATACGTTTAAATATTAGTAAATATTTCATGGATCTACTTGGATATAGATATACTTTAAAATGTACTTACTCCAAAAATATGTATAGGAATAGTTGTAATTGCCAAATTCAGAACTAATTTGGAAGTATCCATTGGTACATGTTGGACTCATAGTAATCATAATGTTGTCAGAATCTAATCTTTCGACCATGCTTGGTGTGCCAGAGCCAATTGAGAATTTCCAGGCTGGATGATACAAATCAAAGTTGTATCCACTCATAATTACTTTCATGCCACCTGTTTTATTAAAACCAGTAACTTCAAATTCTATTCAGGAGTGAGTGAGTGAGTGTTGCTTTATAAGTACATGATGTGGAAGGAATTATAGGACTTACTCTCGTATTTAAACATTTTTTGTGTTTGTACAACTTCACTTCCAAACACCAAACGGAAACTAAATTGAAGATCACCAATATATGGAGGTATGGTACATGTAAGGAAGTTAGCAGTTATATTCAAATTGTAGCAACTCTTGTTAGTTTCTGCAATGTTGACAGATAATTGTTGAGATGGATCGTAACTTTTATAAAATCCATTTCCAGTCATTGTAACAACTCCACCATCATAAGAAAATGATCCAGGACTGGTTTGATTGATCCAAATTGGAGAAAACTGAAAGGTGTTTGAAGTTTGCTCACCTACAGTTACGTTGATATAATAATTCTCCAACTGTGGTTGATAGGACAGGTAATAACAAATAATAGCTGACTGCTGTTGATAGACAATGATTTCTTTGAGTTGACATGAAAATCCAGAGACGAGAGCTTGATCAATTGAAGATCCAAAATCATTTCCTATAATAGTGATATTTCCAGGTGGACCACCACTAGATGATATAAAGCTAATAGTAGGTGCTTGAAGAATTGAATGTTAATACTTTTATAAGAATGTATAGATAAAGTTACTTTAAATTACCATTATAACTAAAGGAAGTATTGAAGACTCCATTGAAAGCATTCATAATTATATCCATTGATACTCTAATAGTTAGTGGATTGTTCTTTCCAGTACCGGGTGGTAAGTTAAGCAATATTCTTTGATCGGTTGTTATTTTTCCAGAATATAAGGCACCATTGAACGTAGCTGATGCTTTGCCATCAGGCATTCCAAAATTCTTCAACATTCTTATTGAGAATTGTCCACCTGCAGTTGGGATTGTATTGACAATTACAGAAGTGTCAACTTCTGGCTTTAGAACTCCGTAAACGAAAATAGTTGGGTACCTTTCTGTTGTGGTAATTTGTGCACCCCTTGTTTTGTTTAGAGTGTAGTCATAGTAAAAACAACCAACTCCGCCAGCAGGGTCGATTGAAATTTCGGCAGGACCTCCCGTTTTTACATTATTATAGTAGTACTCCCATCCTGAAGATCTGATGTTTGTCCAAAGTCTATTTGTATTTAATGTTATCAACCTTTCACTAGCAAATTGAACCAAATCTGGGGTGTTAAGGTAAGCTAGGTAACCATTGGATAACATCAAAGTTGATGCAGCAGAAGCATTTACTGCATCTTGGAAACTCATTGGGATAGGGTTATATGCATACAATAATCCATTTCTCACTAGTGATAACGAGATCAATCAATATTAATGGGCAAAGATAGATTTGATCAGCATAATAATACTTACCAATTGGTGGTCTATTTGATATTACTGATATGTACCCATCATTATACTGGATAGTTCGATAGTCACTGGGAATGGTGGGTAGTGTAAATCTATCTGAATACTTTTGGAGGTACCCAATATCAAACTGGGTACCTCCAATGGTAACTATACCAGAGGTCATTCCATCTAAATTTAATCCACGAACAATAAAATTTGGTAAAGTTTGGATTGCTTGGAAAAATGGTGAATTATAATAATAATAATACATTGTACTAGATGTAGCAACAGTTATGGTAATCTTGACAGGTCCAGAATAGCTAGATGGTTGTGAATTCATTGTACATTTTGCCTTTCGCTCCACGTCTGACACTACTACAACTGAGCCACAGACTATTTGATTGTTATTGAACTGCATCGATACTGTAAAAGATTGTCTCCAGGATGAGAATTGTGAAATATAGAAATCAGAAGCTCCATAGTCTAAAGCTGTAAAGACTGGTGTGACATCATTAAGTGGTCCCAACTCAATAATGAAATACTTTAGTTCAGAAGGCGATGCTACTTTCCAACCAGAACTTTTGTTGAAAGCTAGATTGTTATAACCTCCTAATTCCGATGGATCAAGACCATCGAATTTAGAACAAAAACTAAAGCATCTCTCTGGAGTGATCTGATAGAATGGTTGGTCTCTCATCACACCATTATTCCACTTCCAATGATTGCCAGTCTCCATCTTCGTTGCACCCAGCCAAAAATCTCCAACGAGAGTTGTAGGTATATTGGAGATAATATAATCATATTCAATTTTGGACTCAATAGTTAAAAGATATCTAGTAGTAGTTAAAACATCATCATCATCAAGATAACAATTAATAAGTTTACAACTAAACATCCAAAGTGATATACTTGTTGTTTTGTATTGTTTTTCACTTACCCATTATTTGATTGAGCTTTCTGTAATGCAGCAAAATAACTCAATTGATTTCCAAAAACCATATAGGAATTTGGTATTCCTTGACTTGGATTTGAAGGGATGGTTTGTGACTTTGAAGAGAATATAAATAGATTTAAAAATAAAAATACATGTAATAGTAATGATTGATAAGTTGACATTGTAAAAATGACAACATTCTAGGATGATCATTTCTAATCAAGCAGCAGCCTATGCGGAAGAATCTTGATATATAAAATAAACCAATTAAAATTTAAAAGTTTTTTGGTGATGAAACATAGATCATCCTCCGGGTTTGTAACTGAAAAACAAAACATAAAAATCTAATAAAATAGTATGAAAAGGGACTTTGAATCTAGATTTCAATAAAATCTTTTGGTTTTTTTGAGGTTAAGTGATTAAAAGGTATGCCAATACTGTTGTTTTGCACCAAAAATTTGTAAATTAAAAAGTTTTGTCAAACTACGATCTTATGAAAAATCTGTAGGAAACTAGAAAATACTAATATAAATAGAATGTAAATTCTTTTAAAAATGAGAATATTAATGAAAGTTAAAAGTGGTTGAAATTTATCTTGCTTTTGGTAACTGTGATATTTGTTCCTTATCACAAATGTTCAACTTGTAATTCAAAGTATAAAACTTGGATTGGTGATATTAATACATGAGATGTTGGAATTAGTAATTTAAAAGCTTTTACAGATCTTTAAAATGACCACTGGATTTTCTAAAAATAAATAAATAAATAAATACAAAGTAATTGTAAGACCTATAAACACATCAAGATGGACAGAACATATTTAGGTGATATTAATACATAATAAAATTAATATTTATTCTTTTTTTTTGGTTTTTTTTTGTTTTTACAGTTGGTTTATATATATATATGGATGTGGATGATCAACTTGATACATCAATTGCTTATTGCTTCTTGATGTCGCTGAGCAAAGCAGCATGGTTGTTTGGCTTGATGTGAACATCCTTGTCAATGACTGGGGCGGAAGCATCCTTAGTTTCGGCATGGGCCAACTTGTGGTCCTTTTGGATTTCGCTGAGCAAAGCATTATGGTTGTTTTGCTTAATGGAAACACCATCTAAATTCATCAAAAGGAAGTAATGATACATATTAGTATATATAATATTGAATGGCATAGTATTATCAATACCTACTGTCGATCTTTGGGGCAGAGGAGTCGTGGGTTTCGACATGTGAGAGGTTGGCACCCTTTTGGATTTCAGAGAGGAGAGCAGTGTTGGACATTTTATATGATTATATGTATTTGTTTAAAAGTAAAATATGTATACTATTATTATATTTGAAATTGAATTGGAGTGAGGCTTAAATCAATTGATTTAATATAAAGCTGCTGTGGAGGAACCAGTCAGCCAACCAGCCAACAAAAAATTAAATTAAAAATCAAATTTAATTTAAAAAATTATTTATAAATTGCCTATCATCATTATTATTAATATTATAATTATTATTCTTACAAGATGATGATGGCAGTGATGGTGGTGGTCAGTTGGGGTTCACTCAACTCAACCTTGAAGTTTGTTTGTTAAATGTGTTGTTGCAGTGGTATCATTTTATTTCTTTTAAAATCAGTCTAATTTCACATTTTTCAATAAATTAAATTTTTAATGTGGGTTTTTTGGATTGGGTTGAAATTTAAAGCACAAACAAAAAAGAAAAAATCATTCATTTGCCCCTAATTCAAGTAAAATTGGGCTTCATTCAGTAGGAACCAACTTCATCACCATCTTTTGATTAAATCATTGAAAAAATAGTGATTTGGTTGACCGATAATCGAGATTTTAAAAATTGTTTAAATTTAATATGGCTTGTATTGGCAGATGCCAAACACTTGGCTGAGGAGGACCCATTAATGTCGAGGTGACTCTGATCTCATCCAAACCATTTTGGGCGTATTTTATACGTTCTAAATTTATAACTAGCGAGTGTCAAATGATAATATAGGTTTATATCAAAGAGAGATCATAGAATATTCCTTTCAAGTTAAAGATGTATATTATAATTATCTCTTTATTACCTGTTATTACTTTGAAACTGGCTTATTGAGTGACTCCAGTTGTTTCTTATGAGCTAAAAACGCAGGTTGTTGAACAATAGGTGAAGGATAATCTTTCGAATGGTGTTGTTAGGATGTTGTTAAAGCAATTAGTGCATTTTTTGACTGGGCCATTGGCTGGAACTCCACTTAGTCTAGCTTCAGCTGCAAGTGCACGTCTTTCTCTGTCGGTAAGGAGGGAGTCTTTTGCCTGTCGCTCAGCTTTGACTGCCTCTAGCATTTTTAGTTCTTCAATCTTTGCTTGCTTGGCTTTCTCTGCCTCTGCAGCTCTCAGTTGTTCTTCAAGCTTAGCTTGTTTCTCCAAAACTTTCTTTGCCTTTTCTTTCTCTTTTTGTTTCAGCTTTTCTTTTTCTTTGCCTCCTCACGCTCCAATAACATATCTTTGGTGAGGGGAGGGATTCTTGCCTTTTGGTAATCCCAATGATTCAAGTGATCTCCAGCCCACTCTCGCAGAAGGTCTCTTACTTTTTGATTGGAAGCAACTTCGTAAACTGTTTCCTTTCTGAATCCTTCAATTGTTGGGTCAGCACCAGAGTCCATCAGCAATCGTACAAGATCTACATTTCCATCTGCTGCTGCTCTGTGCAATGCTGTTCTGAAATGCCAACTTGGGATACAAGCATCAATATCATCTGGAAGTGCGTTAACTAGATACTCCACCATCTTTAAATCTCTTTTCTAAATAAAAGTTAATTTACCAATCAATCTAGTGCTGCGTTGATGGGATACTTACTTCAACAGCAATGAACAAAGGTGTCATTAAGGAATCGGTTTGTGTTGGTATTGGTAGCTCATAGGTATCGTCTTCTTCGAGTAATTTTACAACTTTTTCCAAATCTTTGTTTCTGACTGCTTCAAACAGTAGATCATTCTCGTACTCACTCTTGATAGGCTCAGCTACTTCCAACTTTTCTGGCTCTACTGTCGATGTGGTTGTAGTAGTTGTCTCTGCTTCTTGTTCAGTGGGTGCCGGTGTCAGTGGCACCTCTTCGAATAATTCGATATCCACAGAGTATAGACATGATGAAACACGTTGGTTCTCTGCGAATGTCGGTCGAATTATTGGGAATGGAATAACTTGAATACGTGAATCATTTGTAGCAACTGGACCAGAATTGTCTGGTGGCAATAAAATGTCACGAGTATTTCCTTTTGGCGCAAAAATGTAGATTTTCTTGCACTCCTTCAGATGTGCACTCCATCCTCTCATGATAGTGAGGACCTCTTCACGCAAACGTTTCTCGTTGTAGCGACGCAAGTAAGAACCTGCTGAGCCTGCAACTCCACCTTCCTGGTCCTTCTTTGCCTGACTTCCTCCTTGTCCTTTACGCACAGTGTACCTGTGAAGTGTTTTGTGTTCGATTGGTTTGGGCTGTCCCTGCATCAGCTGATAGACGGCGCCACTGAATCGACCACCAGAGCACAAAAAGATTGCCCACTTTGCGGTGGTCTCTGTACAGATATCCTTGAACTGCGACAGCTGGATATCCTCCTGGTGGGTAGTGCTGTCCTGAAGGATGGCACGCCAAATTGTAAATTGCAACTTGAGTTCTTTTTGGATAAATGATATCTTTGGAGTGTATGCATCGTTTGCGCTGGTGAACAGGTAGTTTTGCATGGTGGGATCGGATATATCGATCTTATCTACGTCACGGGCAATACGCTTCAACAGCTTCTCTTCGCCATCAACAGACTCATCATCATCGTCGGAGCTGTCATAATCGGAGCTGTCATCCGAACTACTATCTGCAGCCTGTGCAGCGGCAGCTTCCATCATCGCAGAGAACTCCTCAAACGACACTGGAGTCATAGAAGCCAACTTTAACTTCAAATTATATCTATGTAATGCTGATCTATAATGTTGATTTCTCAACTCACGATCATTGAATCTCATTATACATGTATTACAAACATGATCAAAAATCGCTGCTACTTTCACTAATACTACTATTTACAACTGATGATGATGATGATGATGTATTTTGTTGTTGCTGCTGTTGCTGAGAAGGCAGCTGGTGAATTGGTGTATTTGGTTGATGTACCTTTGATGATAATACTTCCAGATTATTCGATTTATCACTCTTAAACAAGGCAGAAGATGCCAATTGGAATATACTAACTCTCTTCATTCTTTCTTTATATTATACTAATGAAGAAATACTAAAGATATAATAAAGTTTTAAAAAATTTATTTATAAATGTAAAAAATTAAGTTGCAATCTAAGATAATATTATAAGTTTAAACTTAAGATATATAAATATATATATATAACAACTATAATAACAGTAAAAATAACAATAACAATAAAATACTTAATTTAATACCAATACTAATAAGAATAATAATAAAACTAAAACAGATAAATTAGATAGCTATTATTAACTGATTTATTGCTACAGCATGAAAATAGAGTTAAAGTAGTAAAAGTGTAAACTAAATAAAATTATTGATTTGATTTGATGATCTCAATGAATGACCAATCTATTTAATATTGGTCAATTCTTTAATATTATTATTGTTGGTTTCTTTCTTTCGTTCGATTCTCACAACAATAACAACAACTCATATATTGAGAACAAACTTAGAATAATACTTAATCTATGTAAAAAAACAATGGAATTTCCTTTTTTTCAAAAAAATTCAGACTAATTATTGTCACGTTATTTAGTAAAAAATGGGAATGAGTAAAAAAAACAGCAAAAAATACAAAATAAAAAAAATTGGATTTAAAAAAGCTATGGGGCAGATATAAAACGAGTATTTAAATATTAAATGATTCTATTCACATTGTTTAACCAGACAGACATGAATAAATCAACAACAACAATAATAATAACAGAATAAAAACAATAACAAATACAATATATATTATATTCTATTTATTATTTATTTGTTATTTATAATATTTTATTTATATTTATTATTATGTATCATCATAATAATAATTAATCATTTATTTATATAAATTTTATTCATATATATATTATGTATTTATTTATTTATATATTATGTATTTGTTTATGTTTAAAACGTAATCTTCTACTAAAAGCTATGGTAGAAAATAACAAAGTTGTTTGTTAAAGTCTATCATTATTATTATATTTTTAAATTGAGTAAAATATGCTTATTTTTGCTGGCATCTGTATAATATGAAGTATTCGATAGAATATATATACCAGTAAAGGTAGGCATTAATGCAATATTATATAAATTTTTTACTCAACAATAAAGATATAAAATAATAATTTAAAACAACAATAACAACAACAACAACAGCAACCGACTATTACTACTAGTTTGTTGTGGTGGTGTTTGTGTGTGTTACATAAGTGTGCTTGTGTTGCTTAGGTGGAGCCAGCTCAGCTCCAAGCGCCTTAGATAGTCTCTGAGGCATCGCGACAATTGCTCATTTCATCTGGATTTCCCACATTAGTAACCAAGTACAGTCATTCAGTATGAGTGTTACTATTAAACGCTGTCAAGTCGACCAAGCAATACGTCATTGCGCCCTGAAGTTCCTGTAGCAAAGCCAGTTGGTCTGGCGCCGTAGAGTTTTTCAAATTTTTTGTTGTTATTTTTCTCTATTTTTTTTTCAAAAATTCAAATTTTTCTTAGATGATTATTTCTTTGCTTTTTATTATGGGGATGACAAACAGTTTGGGTGGGTGTTGACACAAATTTTGAAAAATAAAAATTTAAATTTTATTTTTTCCAAGCACTAGTGGTGTGTGGCAAAAAAAAAACAACAAAGAACAAAAATTCCTCTCAATAATCAAATTTCTCTCACATAAACAGCTCACCTCTCAATACATACATATAATATAGTTTAATTGCTCTTTCTTTTATTAATATTCATCAATTAAATACAAAGAAAAAGAAATAAATAGTTATTATTTTGTTGTTTTGTTGGTTTATTGTGATGATGTTGTTATTGTGTATGTCAATTTGAGAAACTACATACTAAATTCAAATATTATTAGAGAAATAGAGAAATAGAAAAAAGAGATACTAGTTGTATTAGTTATTGGAGTCAAATATCATTTAAATAAACAATTCAGTACAATAGTTATAATCAAATTCAACAGCAAACCAAAAATATCAAATTTATTTATTTAATTTTCATTTTCAAATTAGAGTTAGTTACAACAGACAGAAAACAGACACAGCTCACAAAAGTTATTACTAAGACAGTTAGATAATTAGTTAGTTTTTTCATTAGTTTGATAATATTGATATAGTTTGATAGTTATCATAAATATCAATTGTTATAGTAAATAATATAATATAATCAACATAGAATAGTATTCTTCTTATTAGAATCAACATTATACGAAAGAGTTGTTTATTTCTATTCATCTTTATTTATTCATCATACTTCGATACTTTATATATATAATATATATTATTTAGTACCGTATTTTTATTTTTATTTTGTATAGTAAGATTATTTAAACCCTATCATTACACCTATCATATTATATCAGAGGCATGCAATATATTTTAGTTTAAACAGAAACAATACAATTACCATCCAAATCAAATATATTACATCTTTCACAACAGAAAAGCGAGCAAACCTATCATCACAAATAGTCACATAG
Source organism: Heterostelium multicystogenum (assembly GCA_003667245.1). Classification (NCBI taxonomy): domain Eukaryota; phylum Evosea; class Eumycetozoa; order Acytosteliales; family Acytosteliaceae; genus Heterostelium; species Heterostelium multicystogenum. The sequence continues at coordinate 169,138 of RCNN01000002.1, read as the reverse complement.
CAGTTATAGTATTTTTTTCATTATTATCAGTATCAGTAGCAGTCAGTTAGTAATTCTATTTCTTGGAGTGTTACCAACCCTCATTTGTTGAGTACCGAGCTATGGTGGTTCAGTATACAGAGAGTGGATTTGTTCCTTCAGTCAAAAATCCATATGAAGTATGTAGAATTACATCAAATTCAAAAGAAAAACTCATTTAATTAATACTCTACTACATAGATATGAATTATAATGATTGTGATTTATTCACACCTAAATCTTTCCATTTTGATAGATGCCATTTTCAACCCAAGGCAAAATGGAAGATGGTCACAACGATGAAGAAAATGTAGATATCAATGCGATTGATAACGAACCTTCTCCCAATATTGAATAATAGCAATAATAATAGTAGTAATAACAATAATAGTCATCGTGTCACTTATCGAAGTAACAACAACAATGATGAAGATGATGGTTTTGTTATTAATCATCCTACGACATAAATTCAAAAGGTAATAATCCATTTCTAATCATGATATTCTTTTTTTTTAACCATAACAACTAATTTACTTTATTAAATAGACCAAAAGAATCATCAAATACCATGTTCCTCGTTAAAAGATTATGAAATATCAAAGTTACCAACTTAGAAAAAGACATCTGGTGCCCGATAGTGCATATTATATATATTCACCAATGTTTGTCTTCACCGCAGTCACCACCAACTCCAAAGCAACATTAATTAAATCCCTTTGGAAATGCTTGATGATGGGAGAATGCAATGAGCAAAAGAGTCCCCTCCCCCAATAGCAGTGGCACTAATACCACTGTAGTCAAATCAATGAAGCTTACTGAAGAGGATGATGTTGATGTAGAAGGCGTCGAGGACGAAGAACAAAAGATTGCTCAGCAACACCAAACTATAGTAGAAACCAGCACAACAACATCAAACTTGGAATGCAGCAATAATTCTAATCATATAACAGTAAAGGCCGAGAATACTTTAGTTAAAGTCGAGAGTGATCAAGAATTAGAGGTTGATATTTTTAATTGATGATGAAGACAGCCGAGTCAAAAGGTTCCATCGCACCAGCAACAAAAATAGTAGCCATCACCATGTAAAGCGAGAAAGAGATAGCCACAAAGATAGAGAAAAAGAAAAAGATAAATCCCATCACAACCATCATCATAGTAGCAGCAACCAACAGTAATAGTGATAATTTAAAGAAAAGAATTAAACCATCTTCATCATCCAAGAAAGAACATCGAGATGGACATAAGAAGCTAAAGGTTCACCACGGAAACTAAATCACAACTCCATAGAGACAATAGTTTTTCAGATGACTCTGATTCAGACTCGAGCATGTCCGAAGCTGAAGATCGTTCCCGTGACAATAGATTATACTGTATATGTAGAAAAAAATACGACTCCAATTCTTTTATGATTGCATGTGACAAATGCGATGAATGGTATCACGGAGAATGTGTTAACATCTCAGAAAAAGACGCCAAAAGAATAGATAGATATGTCTGCATGAAAATGTAAAAAGAAAGATAAATCACCCACCAACAATTCAAAACAATAATATTAATAGCAATCATCACTCACCAAGACTCTCACCAAACCAAATATCACAAAAAGCCTCACCTTCACTCAATAATTCACCGTTTATCGATATAAATTCACCAATCCACACCACCCAGAAATATCATAACCAACTCGCCGCCTCACTCCTCAGCGACACCTGCATCGTTGATCAACAATCGTCCAAAGTGTGCCTACTCCAAGTGCAATAGTTTTCCAACTGGTTCCTCGAAGTACTGTTCAAAAGAGTGTGGAGTTGCCAACGCCAAAGAGCTTCTCCATAAGAACCCATCACTCCACAGATCAATCCTTTCCTCGGGTAACCATCCCATCAACACCTCAGCCTCCCCTCAAAAGGCTCAGCTTCCCAACTCTGACACAAATCCACTCACACAAAAGCTCATGTCGACCTCCAACTGCGACGATATCAGCAAGCTCCAGGCTATCACCTTGAAGCGTTCAGAGATAGAATCAAAACTCAAAAAACTCGAAATGAAGTGTTCAGAGTTTGAGAAAACCATCCAAATGACAAAGTTCAAAATCGAATCCTTGTCAACACCCGATATGTACAGTAACACCCAAAGCAACTCACCTCCAACCAACACACCATGCACATTCCCCCTCAAAGAATCACCCAACGGAATATGTGGTGTTTTAAATTGTACAAATCATACCAACTGGGAGAAGAGAAAAAGAGATTTATTTACAAGGGAGCAAACTTATTATGTAAGTTACTATACTAAATCTTTAAAAACATTAAAATTATTTACTAATATTTCACTTTTAAAATCACAATCAGACGAGAGCACTCAGGGATATCGCACTTGAAGAGAAACAAATTCACCAAAGAATTGCCAGAAGAAACAAAATTGCCAATTTATCAACTATTGCCATCGGTGGTGAACCAGAATACTAATTGATAAATACTATAATATAATTGTTATTAAAAATCCCTTCACAACAATTTATACTTATCTTCTATACCAATCTAAAACAAAACAAAATCATGTGTCATCTACAAATTATTTATTTTTTATCTTTAGTTTTATAATTATATATCTTACTTATAATTATTATCTTGTTTTTTTTTATGTGTTAATTTTTTTTGATAAACTTCCAGAACCTGTTTAACCAAACCACCATAACCTGAAAGTCCTGGTCATAATATTTGCTGAAGTTTATTTGATGTTGCCAACAAACTCTTCTATTTTTGATCTTAAGTTATAACTTGACTTGTTTTGATATCTACAAATATTGGGCATTTGCAACATATATACTAAAAGGGAGTTTTTGATAGTCTTTTATTTTGTGTAACAGCAATTGTTGCATTTGTCACCTGGTCAAAAAACATCTATAAAAAAAAACAGAGTGGTCATAGAGTTTTTGAGAATCGTAAAATATGATTTTGGTAATACTTGGTGAGATATTTAAGGTTTTTTTTGGGTAAAAAATCTATAAGTCGGGTGAGATTTTCATCAAAATGTTGACACAACCGTGGAATTCTAGATTTGATTTCATTTTATTGTAAAATAATTGGATTTGTTAGATGTCGATGTTTTTTTTGTTTTGATTTTGGCAACAGAAAAACAAAGTGCATTAATAATCTCTCCATGAACCTTATGGTCGATCCATTTTAGGATGAAATCGTAATCGAATATACTATTCCACTCATTGTTTTCTATTGATATTGTTGTTATTCAGTAGTCATTGATATTTGATGGGTCACTTTGTGTTCAAAAAACAAACAGGGTCGTTGTTTGATCACTTTTTTTTGCAGGGTATAGTAGATTTTCAATACACTTGATCTATACCCATTTTTGCAACCAAAGGAGGAATATTTTTGTATCCAAAAAACGGTGTAGTGTGCACCATCTAATTTATATTCCTCCTAAAGATTGTTATTAATGAATATCTTACTCCCTCTATATCTAAATTGATATATAGGTGGTTTTTCAATACAGGATATAGTAGACTTCAATAACAATCATTTCTTTTTATCATCGCGAAAACTATTTTGTAAAAAGGAACGACCTACACAAGTGTTTCTTCTTTTTCTTTTTTGATCAATTCCACATTTATTTATTTATATACATATATTTAAATATATATATATATAAATTATTTGAAAAAATGATAAAATTAAGTTTATATATTTTTATTATTGTAACATTATTCACTCCTATTTATTCAGTTCGTAAGGATTGGAATACAGCTAATGGTGGTCTGTTCCACAATGGATCTTTTTGGACACCAAATGGTGAACCAAGTGGAAATGATGATGCTTATATCAATCAGGTTTCAAATGGAATCATTGTTGAAGCAGTACAATTTGTAAATGTATCCACAATTACTCTTGGACCAAATGCCAATAACATTCTATTTTCAAACACCACCTTGGTGGCCAATTCATTGACAATCAATCCCAATAATTTGTTCTATACAGACAACGATCCAAACGAAGTTGTCTTGATCAAACAAATCAATAACTTTGGTGAAATGGAAACCCATGGTTCATTTTTATCAAATTCGGTAGTTTACAACAAAGCTAATGCATTCTACAGATCATGTAAGTAATTCAGTATCTACACTTAATTCAACTTTTATATTAATAGTTTCTTTTGATTTCTAGATGGAAATGGATTGGTTGCAGGTGTTTTCAATTATGGACAATTTGGAATCTACGGAAGATACCAAGCACTTATGATTAATAATTACTATTTCATGTTTGTCAATCATGATTTAACTTTGAATGGTGGAGTAAGTTATTTAAACAATTTAAATGTTATATGTTTATTAATATTTTACTTTTATAGGAACAATTTATGTCAAATATTTGGGGTGTAACTCAATTTGATTACTCCTACACCAGTATCAATGCTGATCTAACCATTCAAGTTAATGCTGCTATGATTGTCCAAAACCAAACCGAAATTTACATGACCACCGATGAAGGTTCCCAATACGAAAGACTTTTGACTTCTGCCGGTGAAGTCGAGTTTGATAACTCTCTCCTTTATTTGAATAGAACACAATATTACCAATTGGTATGTATTTATTAAATCAATTTACATTTCCCTCAAATAACTAACTCAGTTCATTCAGCGTAAATCATCAAATAAATTTAATCATGCATACATGAGAATGGAAAGAAGATCTGTATATTCGGTTCAAGATAATTCAACTAGTTCATTCCACAATAATTCAGTTTTGATTCTTGGTGGTTCAATTCTTGTTAATGTAAGTATTTCAATATTAGTCATTCTTGAATTGATTATTTACATTTAACTTTAGCATACTGCTCAATTAAATATCACTGATTCTGCTTGTCAAATTCAAGGAGACAACAATGTTGTTGGTTTGTTTGGAAATGCTATATTCAGACTCTCCAACTCCACCTTCAATACTACTGATCTTGCTGGATTTGTATCATATGTATGTATTTGATTTAAAACATAAGTTTCAAGATATTAACATTTCCAAAAGGATTCATCAAGTACTATTTTTTGAAAACGACTCATTCTTCATGTTGAATGGAAGTTATCTTATGGACCACAATAGTACTTTATTTATTAATAGTTCAAAAATGTGGCAATTCGACCAGTATGTTGGTGCTGGTACATCAAAAATGTTGACCGAAAATTCCAAACTTGCTTTGTTTGGAAAGCTTTCTTTTTATGTAAGTTTTCACATTCCATATTCACTGTAAATCTATTCTAATATTTTCTAAAAGAATGAATCAAGTTTAACTTCCTATGATTCAAATATCACAGTATTTGGTCATATTGCATTCATTGACAATTCAACATTCCATTTCGAACGTTCGTTATTATACACTGGTGACAATTTCCTCCTTGACCGTAAGGCCAATGGAACTTTCTATGACTCTCAAATAGTTGCTACCAATTGCTATTTCAATGGTTATGCCTCATTCTTTAACTCATCAGTATTGGTAAATGAAGATACTGTTGTAGCTGGATCTATGACTGTCCAAAATTCATATGTCTCTATTGAATCCTCTCTTTTTGTAAGTAGTCTAAAATAGATCTTGAGATTATTAGTTATTAATGGTGTATTTAGGTTGGAAATGGTGGTGAAATGAAAATGAATAACTCAATGCTTTTTGTAATGTCCAATAGTATCCATGTTGTTGGTTCCACTTTCACCTCTGAAAATTCAATGATAAAGATTTATAGAGGTACTTTCTACTATTATGGTTCTTCATCTATCTCCTTGAAGAATACCAGCCTCCAAAATCTTAATGGTAAAATCAAATCATCTTCCGACCTCTACATCTTTGAAGGAAGTACTTTAAATAATGATGCCGAGTTTGAATTGTCCTCCAATATCTACCCAGACAAGACTTCCCAGAATTTGAAAGTTACTAATGAAGCCAACGGTTTATTCTCTATCCTTTCTCAACACTCTGAGATCCAAGTTGGATTTGAAAATTCTGGAAAGGTAAATATAGCCAAAGATGCCACACTCTTCAACTATACCCAAACATCAGGATCCCTCAACATTAACGGTGGTGTTGTCAACTCCTCCAATCCTTTGAGTATCCAAGGTGGAGTCCTCACTGGTAGTGGTAGAATCGAGTCCTCCGTTGAAAATCAAGGTGTTATTGGAAGCAACACATCTTCCACCAACTTCCAGATTATCGGAAACTTTACCCAATCTGATAATGGTAGAATTGTCCTCACCATCAATTCAGTTGATGAAATTCCTTTGATTGATGTCTCTGAAGTTGCCAACTTGAACGGTACTCTCGTTATCAGAGTAAGCAGCACCATCACTGACAAGAATTTGACCCTCATCAATTTCGGAAGCTCAGTTGGTACTTTCTCTAACACCCAAATCCGTGTATTCACACCAAAGGGTGATGATGTCGACCATGAGGAGTGTGAATACCAAGTAAACCATGGAAAAACCTCTTTATCCGTGCTTGTCGGACGTGACCGTTGTGGTGAAGTCGAATCCTTCAGCAAAAACTCCAAACTTTCCAGTGGTGCCATTGCGGGTATTGTAGTTGGTGGAGTTGTAGTTGCAGCCATCATTGCTGGATTCATCCTCCACAAGACCAACAGAATCCCCAAGCACATGAGACTCTCCAACAGACTTAAATCACTTCAAAAAGAAGTTGATGCCGTTGAAACAGACAAACAATAAGAATCACCGAATAGAAAAAAACAACCGATATTGTACTTTTAGATTAGTTTTTCCCCTAACTATCCCATCGAATTCTTTAACTACACATCTAGTTATACCTCATATTTAACTAGTTTGAACCTGAATTGCCAACAAATAAGTAAACAAACAAAACAAACGAGTAAACGAATAAATAAACAAACATTATATCATAACTATATAATAAGTAATTACACAATACTTAATCTATTTGTTGAATATGAATGTACATAAGTCAAGTATGGTAACCTACAGAGTAATGAGAGATGGAGAGCAGCGAGTATTATATTATATTATATTTGATTTTAGTTATGTTTTAATGGTTTTGATTTACAATTCATTTAGATGGGATAGCTTTGATGTTACTGGTATTAAAAATGATTTTTGAGTATTGAAATTATATGTGTAGTTGTTGTTGTAGTTGTTGTTATCGGTGATTTCTAAATCTTCGCAACGCAATGCAGCACCGATGGACATGATACCACCAAAGAAACCAGTCATTTTAAGTACACTTCCACCTGTGAACATCAGCAGTGCTTTTCCTCTGAGATTTGACATGTATCCACCAACAAGACCACCAAGCATACCCATTGACGAACCAACGAGACCTCCCATCATCATACCCATACCGATCTGTTGAAGACAAGCATTGCTACCAGCTGTTGAACCTCCCTTCTTTCTTGGTGGAGGTGGGGGTGGCAATCTTGTTGATTGGCTTGGTGAGTTTATAATGCTATTACCGAAATTCGATGGATTTGAAGATGATGAAGGTGATTCCATATCTAGATATATATATATATTATATTATATTAAGCTGTAGGTATCGAGACAATGAATTGAATGTTAATAGATGCAAGAGTCGAGTCGATATGAAATGGAATTGTTGAAAAAATTAAAAAAAGTCGAGACCTCACTGGAAGTGTAATAGAACTTAAGCAGATTCAAATCTGTAATATTGACATTCAAATTCATCATGTGATCTAATCATTATGTAATTATTAATACTTAATGGATCAAATTGATACACCTATTAAAGACACCGAAGAGTAAGTTGTTGTTCAGTTCGTTAGGAATCAATCTTGTCTATAGCTGACTGCTTAAGCAGCAACATTGCTTTTGTTGATTGGTTGTTTGATTGATTGATTGTTCTAGTTAAAATACTAACTGAATCGAATCTATCTATATAGATATAAGCAATTAACGAAATCATTAGAGATTCTTGAGCAACAAAGAAAGTCAAGAGAAAATGATATAGAGAGGCTAAAATCATTGTGCAACAATGCTCTGGAAAACCCAATTGAGTTTCTTGAACGATTGCTGTCGGGCTCGATACGACTTCCGACTAAAGAGCCAATTGAACCAGTCCCTATCATTCCTCATCTAGAGAGTAGTCTTGTAAAGAGGAAGTTGTTAACAGATGATTTCTATTCGAATACTCCTGAAGTCGATGATTCAGTCGATAACCCTAATAACAACAGCACAGCTTCATTGAATGATACCTCAGTTGAAAAACAAACAAAATCCAGTGCTTCATCATCAAAGAAATCAAAGAAGAAAAACATAGATCCACTTTCATTTAACAGACCATGGACTGAGCAAGAACAGAGGCGATTGGAGGAGTTACTTATTCAATTCCCTGAAGAACCTGTTGCAGCGCATCGCTGGGCAAAGATCGCCAATCTATTGGAGCACAGAACCCCAAAGCAAGTAGCGAGTCGAACACAAAAATACTTTGTAAAGTTGCATCGATTAGGTTTACCAGTCCCTGGAAAGCCTCCAAATCTACCAGTAACTATCAAACCATTCATAATAATAGTAGATAATATCCATCTAACCTTGACCATTTAGTCACTTTTCCCAAAACCACCCGTTAAAAAGAAGAGAAGAACAGAGTCTCCTCCTTTAGCCAAGTCTACAGAGAACAATACTTTGAATTACATTCCACCAGGTGTCCCAATTTCACCTCCATCAACACCTTCTTCAAGTAGTAGTAGTAGTAAAAAGAAAAGCAAAAAGGACAAGAAAGATCGAGACAAGTCATCGCCAACTCCAAAGCAAAAAACCAAATCGCCGACTAGTGGCGAGACTGTATTGGCAGTGCACGAAGGTTATAAATGTGATGGTTGTGATGAGGAACCAATTATTGGTGTGCGTTGGAGGTGTGAAGAGTGTCTGGAAATCGATCTATGCGACGAGTGCAATAATAAATACGAGGAGATAGGTTCGCATAAATCCACACATCACATGCGATCCTATGCCACCGTCGACCCAGACTACTTCAGAGATGAAGATTACCGATTCTCATATACGGGTGGTGAATCAAACTATTTAGATCCAAATTACACCAAATAAACCATACTATTATTATAAATACTAACTTTAAGATTGGTTTGCTATTCGTTGATATTGATTCACAATGGTCTATGATTTATTTCTTTATTAATAATAAAGAAAGTTGTAATATCTCTTGTTCCAATAGGCTTCATGATGATTAATACAGTTCTGGTTCAAGAGTCGACTTGATCCATTCTCAATTTTGTGGTCAATCATCGTCATAGTCTTCATTGTCATCGCTATCGGAGAAGTTGTCAAATTCAGAATCATGATAAATTGGACCATTACAATCGCAACAATGATGACAATGACCATCAGTATCACTATGATAATCATCATCATCATCGTCTTCATAGTCATCATCGTGTTGGGCATCATCGCTACCACTTTTACCCATGATTTTCTTGATATCCTTCAATTCATCATATGAGAATTCTCTTTCAGTTAGTACTTCCAACATATTCTTCATTCTTGCAAGTGAGTACCCCTCGGAATCATCTTGATGCTCTGTACCGTTTTTGGAAATCATTTTCAATGAATAAGATGATTGGCCTGCCACTCTATTTGATTGCACTTTATATATGTATACGTTTCCTTCATTGTCTGTCTTCTGGACTCTGTTATATTGTTTGGCACAAACTGGACAGCAATCGACATACTAGTATTTAAAGGAGTAGTCAGAAAGTGATTAACGTTGAAACAAAGATTGAATATTAACATACTTTTGTCCATTTTGAAAGACATTCGAAGCAAAATTCATGCTTGTTACATGATTTAGGTGTTGTAATAAGGTCGACGGAATCAAAGCACAGCTGACATATTGGAAACTGTCTGACCTTACTCGTGTCACTTGGTTTGGTATTTCGACTCTTTGCTAATGTTGGCTTTGTGTTATTTGTTTTTAGGAAATCGCTTATGAATGAATAGGTCTCGGTAGATGATGCTGCTGCGGTTGCTTCTGAAGTTGAAGTTGTAAGATTTGGTGCGGCTTTAGCTTGTTTAACTTTAGAATGCTTCTTTGTTGCTGGTTTACTTTGTTCTGCTGAAGATGTAGTAGATGTAGCTATTTCTGCGGCTTTAGATGTAGATGTAGCTGAGGATGTAGCTGTAGATGTAGATGTTGTCACAGGTGTTGAAATTTTTCAATTGCTCCAATTTAAGGTTATCTACATTAGCAGCAGGAGAAGTAGTTGTAGAGGTAGTTGTTGCTTTTTGAGAGGTATTATTAGTGGCCTGTTTTGAAGAAGAAGAAGAAGAAGATGATGATGATCCAATCTTTGTGACTTTCCTTCTTATCTTAAAGACAGGTGTATTAGCAGATGCTTGGTCTGTAATTACAAATGGTACATAATTAATCATTCTCAAGCTTATAAATATATATTATTATTATAACAATGTGAACTTTGTTTTGGACAGGTTGACAATTGTGATTGGATTGTCAAAGCAAAATATCAATTATCTCATTGACAACAAACCATGAAGATCGCCCTCTCCTCATATGTCGACATCATATTAATATTTCACAGTAGATTTTCAAATTTTAGTTTTATTTACTTTTCAAAAGATATGTAGTATTTAGATTAGATGAAAACTATAGGTTCAATTCTTTCTATTGAGAACAAGAAAACCATATTGTTTGCTTATTATTAGATAAGAGAGATCACAACAACATCATTTCAAATAATAATAGTGAGATGGTTTGTTAATTTTATTTTTTATTTTGGCAAACACCTCCTAAATTATTTGCATGACAGGTGTTTGACTTACTGACTGACATACAGGACGGTATTCTCAGTTGAATTGATGCGATATTTTGTTATTAGAATAGGATGGTTATAGTAGAGTCAGATAATCACTCTGATTTAGTTACTTCTACTTCTTTAGCTGATACACCAACTACAATAGAGAATACTGTTAATATTAATAACAACTATAACAGTAACATCAATAACAACTATAGTGAAATGAATCAAGAGCAACAACAACAACAGCAAAGCAATCATAAAGATATGACAGATTATAATAAGATGCTAATTGAAACAATATACAGAGATAACTTACTATCCTATCAAGAAAAGTAATATTCAATCAATCTCAATCGGAATATGTGGAGAAGAGATATCATGATTCAGTTTAGTTTATTTAGTTTGGGAAGATTGTGAACTGAACTGATAATGATAATGATGAAGGAGAGTGATGAATCAAATAGATTTAAAATATGTATGCTAATATGAATTCAAAATAAAAATAGACTAAGGAAAGAATATGAAGAAAGATATCAAAAGAGTATAGAGGCATTCAAGATAAATCATGAAAAAGAGATGAGTTTAAAGTTGAAACAATTGGATCGCTCAACAAAAAAGAGTATTTTAGATATGGCAATATTATACAAACAGAAATTGGAACAGCTTGAAAAAGATCAAATCAAACAACAAATGGAATTACAACATCTACAGCAAGTCGACCAGCAGCTGAAAGAAGACACAGAGCAGAGAAAGATACAAGAGGAAAAGCATTTGCGGCTACAAGTAGAGCAACAAACAATCATAGACCAATTTAAAGAGAAAATCGATTCAAACAAAGTAAAATTAGAAGAGAAACAGCTGAAAATAGATCAACTGGAACAAAAACAAATGGAGAATCAACAAGAAATCAATCGATTAATTTCCCAATTGGACATAGTATCCAATACAATATCCGAACTCCTGGTATCATCTGACAAAGTATGTCATCAATTCTCCACAATTACCATTCCAATATTCCTAACATCTATTTTAAAATAATTAAAGGTTGAGTCACAAAATATGTTATTCCAGAAATTTATTGAATCACTGGAATCTGGAACTCCAACAACAGACCAAACATCAAACTAACAAATCAACTCAAAGAAGCTATTTATTATTATTCACTCTTATACCATACCATACAATTTCCATAGAGCTAGAATAAACTTTGTTGTAATATTACTTTTATTTTGAATAGACTCTATTTCCGGTTCATAGAATTATAAATATGAAGGTGAAGTTTGGGCATTAAGATGCAGCTTGCAAGTTATTAACAAGTTGTGGGAATATCTTTACGAAATCATGAATTTCATTTATACAGTAGTCGACTGCGGGACTGTCGCTTGTACCTCCAACTAAAACTGTGATCATTCCGGCCTTTTTGGCACCTTCCAAATTGTCTACAACATCATCAAAGAAGACGACACCATTAGCGTCGTCGGTACCAGCCTTCTTCAATGCCATCTGATAGGATTGTGGGTGTGGCTTGCTGTAATCAAGCATCTCCAAGTACTCCAAAGTGGCGTCGAAGCATTGATTGATTCCAAGCTCCTTGGTGACACGCTGGCAGTGTCCCAAGTCGGCATTGCTGAATAGTACTTTCTTAATATTGGGTTTGATCGAGTTGAGAATTTGGACCAATCTATCGTCTCTTGAGATGTGTGCCTTTAAATCCAATCCACCATGCACGTAGTCCAAGTAATGATGCATATCGACCTGATAGTTCATCATCAATCCCTTCAGAGTCAATCCATATGTTTTATAATATTGACTTCTAATTTTATCGACTTCTTCCTCCGGTAAATTTAGTTTCGTAGACATATATTGCGTGATTCTTTTTGTGACTTGAGCAGCCAAACCGCATGATTTTGGATATAAAGTATTGTCCAAATCGAACAAGAGTGTATGAATGGTATGGGTTGAGGATGGAATAACCTCTTCTCTAACATTTCCTGGTGCCATTTTAATTTTAATGTGTCTAATATATATTTAATAATAATACAGAAATTGGTTTATATATATGAAATAAATAATTTATAGATATGAAGTGAATTGAATAATATTGGATTATATTGTATTCAAAAATAAGGTAATTTTAAATATTCCAACTAAACAATTCCAAAAGTCGTGGTGGAAGCTGGTTATTTTATATCTGAAATTAAAAATAAGATATATTAATATTAGTTATTTAAAATCAATAATAATAGAATTATAATATTAGAATATTAATTATGATGATGATAATAATAATGATAGGTTGGAGATAATTTAAAAATCAAAATAGAATAATCACTGCATTGAAATACATATATATATTCTTAAAATTATTATGTTTGATATATTTGATATATTGATATATTGAGGAGCTAGAAGATGATTGTTGACTAAATATTGAGTATAGTGTTGGACACGCACTGGTGAGTATAGGAATAAACACCCACATTACTCAAATATATAAATGATTAAAACCCAGGTCAAACCAAACTGTTTATAATTATTATTATTATAAGCATTTGACTCTATATTATAACAATATAATATAATGAATGTGTAGTATGTTTTAAATAAAAATAATAAGATCTGAAGATTGCTGTTGCTCCAAGGAAACAAAGATAGTTTATGAATACTTAATCAAAGCATTGATATCATCGATGTATATATTTAAAAAACACCATCATCACCACCACCAACAACAACACAAACACATCACACAGTCAAAGTACATATGAAATCGAAGAGTGAATGTTTGTTTGGTTGTTTAGCATACCACTACAAACGAGAATAAATATTTATTTGCAACTCATCATTCCACAACACACAAATAGTGAGTGCTAAAATACACAAATATATCAATCCTAATACTAAACTAAGCACAAATGTATGCCGTTGTTGATAGTTATTTGTTTAAATGTATGAAGGTATATCATATGTAAAGTGTATAAAGTGTGTAGAAAAGTAATTTGCATTGGTAAAACTGATTCTGTCAAAGCAACAACAAAGTTAAGATAATAATATATTTAGAATAATACCGGTGAAGGTAGGATTGATTCGTATTGGCTGGGAAATATAGTCGTAAAGGTAATTACCGACTCTGCTTGACAATCAACCGTATAGTTATATAATGTATATATAAATATTTATTATGATTGATAACTAAAATACAATACAGTACAAGACAAAAGGACAACGGAAAATTGATGTTGCAATTAAACATCAACAGAATGATGATGGACAGTTTATCAATTAATTACATGGGGACATCATTTGATTATACTGATGAATAATAATTGTATTTTTAAATAACTTTTGATTGATTATGATACTTACATTGAAAAATATGAAATCTATGATATTACTAAAAAACTAAATGTTCTTTTCTACTATATATACTATATTTTCTAATTAAGATAATAAATAAATAATTAATAATAAGATTTATTAAAGCTTAAAAGGTAGTTAGCCTGTTTGTCTTTTTGTTTTTTTTTTGATCAAAAATTGGGGTTACAATTTTTGCAAACCAAAAAAAAAGGTGATCAATTGATGAAATTTTATTTAATTTGGAAATAAATTTCATTCATTCATTGTCCAAATAATTGGTAAAGCCTGCCAGTTCATTCCTTTAAAATGCGCTTGGTAATGTTGACATATTCAGCTATTACATCATCGGTAGCATCGTGAAGTGTATTTGGAAATGGAATCAGCTCTACATTAGCATTTCTGTTTTTGAAATACTTTGCAATCTCCTCTCCGTAACTAAATAGTACAAGATCATCAATTACTCCATGAAGTAAAATGAGAGGTTGATTTCTGTTTGTGTAGTCTCCATTGGGGTTGACCTTGTCGAAGGCTTTGGGTGGAATTGCAGCACCAAATGGAACACATCCTGCAAGTCTATGTTTGGAGTTGAAGTATGTAAACATTGACAGCGATCCACCTTGACTATGTCCACCCAACAAAATTCTTTCACTTGGTATGCCAGATGCAATTTCAGCCTCAATTAGATCATTGACTATTATAGATAGATTAGTAATAATGGTCAAACTCACTCAGTATGGGCGACTGAACTTACTTCTAGCTTTAGACTCATCGAGTTGGTCGAAATCAATGATTGCGTCAGCTGTCAATCGGTCCATATTGAACCAAGAGGTGGTAACACTATTATGATAATCATTTTGTCGAACCACTCTATATTCAAAAGTTATCAAGCAATAAATAATCAAACACTTTGAACAATCCAAATCCAATTAATCATTTCGAACCTACGCATTTGGTAAAATAAATTTTACATGTTCATTTCCTTGACTTTGGATGTGTTCAAAGGTTGTTTTCCAATATTCTGCAGAATATGACAAACCATGACAGAATATAACTTTGATTTTGACATGTTAGACAGCAGACTTTGGTTTTACATTATAAAAATGAATCAAACAATCCTAGTTTTAAAAACTTACATGTTGCAGTATGTTTTTTCTTTGATTCTATTACAATAAAACTAGGATTCATTTTTGATAAACAATAACAATACTTTAAACTAAATAATATTTAATGTGTGTTTAGTTACAACCTTAAGACTTATCTTTATATAGTTTATATTATTCCTCAATGATTCATTATGACTGTCAATGTGAATTTTGAGAAATCTTAATGAAAAATGGGGTTAGATGACAAATGAGATTCTTTTTTAGAAAATGGAAATGTCAATCTGTCAGAAGTTTGTATACCAAAGGTATAAGAACCCATCAAAATACTATACTTCAAGATGTATCTATTTTAGTAATTCCAATACTTTTAAATGAATTAAAATATCCAAAATATCTTTAATTATCATTGTTATCCAAAGCAAAGGAGGAAGATTCCAGAAGATAAAATACTAAAGAAGTAACTTATTTTGAAAGAATTATCTTTACCTCTAATATTCCACTAATGAACTAATATTTTAGGTATTAACTAGATTTACCAAGTGTAAATTCAACATATTGCGATGAAAAATGATGTAAAATAAACTCGATGTTTCATCATTAGAAAAAGGGAATTTCCACCGCAGCAAATAAGTGATTACAAATCTTCTGTATTTGTTTCTTAAGTAAGAAAGTGTAAATGCATGTTTATATTTTTCTTCAAACTTAATTTCTCCCTTCTCTAAGTAGGACCCTTTGATCTCTTATTTAGGATCTGTTTTGTAACTGTAAGTAGATTTGGTTATCAATTTCTGTATATACTTAATACACAGATTGTTAGATTCTCAAAATGAAACACATTCATCAGTATTATCATATTCTAAACAAGGAGGTACCAGTATACAACTTCATCATTGTATTTTGTATTTGTTACTATTGTTTTTTAAGATCTATCAATCAAATTAAAATAAATAGTAGTAGTTCAATGAACATAGATATTTATATTGAATATCATTCAAATTAAAATCTGATATTGAAAAAGATAAATAAAGTTAGAATAAAAATCAGATCAAATCATTATCCTTTTCGAATCATACCAAAAAGGTAGACAAATTAGGTATGGGGTTGGTATGTGAAGTGAGATATTACTCTTGAAAAAAACAAAAACACCCAATAGAGTGTCAACACCAGCAACCTGGTTAACATTTCTGTCCTTCTCAAAAACTAAACACTATTTGTTTTTACAAAGAAAACAAACACACAGTGGTATTAGGGAATCTCATTTATTCTACACCATTGTCGTCGGATTCATAATAAAAAAAATCATATCAAATCAACCGATATTATTTAATTTGTTGTCAAATTTCGTGTTTGAATTTATTTATTTTTTGTTTTTGGTTTTTCGTGAGTGCATATCGCACTACAATAAATAGTCTTTTTCACGTCAGCAACAAACAACGTGCTTCACTCACTTTCACTTTTCAAATTATTTGTTTGTTTATTTGTTGTTTGTTTGTTTACTCATTCAATAATATTCAAATAAATATAACTGAATAACTAACGATCATCATCATAACATTCATCCGTCAAATAGATAGATAAATAATAATAATAATAATTGTATAACTACAATCTAATATTATTATTACTTACTTACTTTTGTTAACTACAAACTATATATATATCTATTTAGCTATAAATCTATCTAGTTTATATTAGTTTTACACAATTCTACTATTACATTAACATTATTATTTATTTATTCATTTTCATTTTTCATATAAATATCTAAATATTTGTTTTTTACAACTCGTTTGTTTTAACGTTGATTTTTTGATTTTTTAATATTATTTTTTTCATTCAATCATGGCTTCTATTATTATTGGATCACAATGGGGAGATGAAGGTAAAGGAAAATTGGTAGATATCCTCTCCCAAGAGTTTGACGTTGTTGCTCGTTGTCAAGGTGGTGCTAACGCCGGTCACACTATCGTCGTCGATGGAAAGAAGATTGCCCTTCATTTGATTCCATCTGGAATTCTCAATGAGCGTGCAACTTGCATTCTCGGTAATGGTCTTGTCATCCATTTGCCAACCTTCTTCAAGGAGGTCGAAGGTTTGAAGGCAAAGGGAATCAAGTACGAGAACAGATTGTTCATCTCTGACCGTGCTCACCTTGTCATGGATGTTCATCAAGTATGTATACATTTGCAGCTGTGGTTTGAATTGCAGTACACAGGTTTTTTAACATGCTGCCAATCAATTCTAGATGGTTGATGCCATGAAGGAGCAAGAATTACAAAATGGTTCATCAAATGACAGTATTGGTACCACCAAGAAGGGTATTGGACCCGCTTACAGCAGCAAGGCATCAAGAGGTGGACTTAGAGTTTGCGATCTTTTCCACTTTGAGCAATTCAAGAAGAACTATGCTCGTCTTGTCGAAAACAAGAAGAAGGTAATTTGAGACATTTACGTGTAGTTTGTAGAGTACGCAAATTAATTTGATTGAAATGTAATATAGAGATTCGGTCAATTTGAATATGATATGGAAGAGGAATTCAAGAGATACGAAAAGTATGCAGAGATGATCAAGCCATTCGTTGTTGACACTGTTTACTACATCAACAATGCTTTCAAGGAAGGAAAGAAGGTTTTGATTGAAGGTGCTCAATCTACTATGCTCGATCTCGATTTCGGTACCTACCCATACGTCACCTCCTCTGCCTCATCTGTTGGTGGTGCTTGCACTGGTTTGGGTATTGCTCCAAACAAAATTGTCAACCAAATCGGTGTCGTCAAGGCATACACAACCAGAGTCGGTGCTGGTCCATTCCCAACCGAATTGCACGGTGACGAAGCTGAAGCTTTGAGAAAGGAAGGTGGTGAGTACGGTACCACCACTGGTAGACCAAGAAGAATCGGTTGGTTAGATATTGTTGTACTCCGTTACACCGGTCTCATCAACGATTTCACTGAACTCAACTTGACCAAGTTGGATGTTCTCTCCAACACTGATGAAATTAAGATTGGTGTCGACTACAAATACAATGGTGAAATTATCAAGTGTATGTTTATACGATGATATCTTAGGAATTAATTGGATCACTAACTGTTGTTTTTGTTTTTTTGACAATATTACAGCATTCCCATCTTCATTGGAAGTATTGTCTCAATGCGAGGTTGTCTACGAAACCTTCAAGGGATGGAACACCAGTCTCGCTCACTGCAAGACTTATGAAGAATTGCCACACGAGGCTAAAGTATATATTACTCGTATTGAGGAGCTTACTGGTCGTAGAATCAAGTGGATTGGTGTCGGTCAAGACAGAAACTCAATGATCACCAAATAAATATGCAACCATAAAGCTCAACCATATATCTATACAACTTTATTCCAATGCTATGGAAAATCGAAATTAAAATAATAAATCGAAAAACCAAAAACAATCGTTTTGTTAATATAAACAATATTTCAAATCCAGAACAATTTCCTTCTCCTATTATTTTATCTAATATTATCTATATATTTTTACAATATTTTTTTATTAATATTTCAAAAACAAAACTTTTCTGTTAACAGTGTATCTTTAAATGATCACCAATCAGAGACGAATGATAGGTGTTCTTTTTTGTTGTTTTTTTTTTTGGTTGGAAAATAAAAGAAGTGGAAGTAGAGATGAGCAATAGAAATCAAATGATAATAGGTTGGTTTAGGTAATTGAACTTGGGGATGATTGGAAACAGCAATAGTTTTGATAAAAATCTTTGGACTGGTTTGATTGGTTGGTGGGAAAGATGATGGTGAAAGTGTTAATATACTTCTACTTTTGGTTTCATAGATTGCTCTTCCTGGTTGGTGATGGTGTTGAATGTATTAATAGGCGAATATAATTAATATTGGTTACTTATTTACTGGAACACTCTTTTTGATATTTGCTGCTAGTTGTGTAAAAGCTTCGTCAATTCCAGTGGAATCTTTCGCACTGGTCTCCAAAATTGGTATATTTAAGTCTTCAGAAAATTTCTGTAATAATAGGATAGATTTGATTAGTACTTGCCGATACTATGGATACATGAGAGTCAACGGTAGTTATTTGCCATACCTTTGCTACTTTAAAGTCAACAGCTCTCTTTGAGCTTAGATCGCATTTATTTCCTACAATTAGCTTGAGGACAGATGGACTGGCAAATCTGTCGACATCAATCAACCATCTCTTTATACTATTGAATGATTCCATTGAGGTTATGTCATAAACAATGATGAGTCCATGTGCTCCTCTATAATAACTGGTAGTAATTGTCTTAAATCTTTCTTGACCTGCAGTGTCCCACTAAAAGTATCAAATATATAATTAGTATTGATCATCCAACGGTGTTCTTTGCTGATTGATATTTTACAATTTGCAATTTAATTCTCTTTCCGTCTAATTCAATTGTTCTAATACACTGTTAATTGAAAGTGAGAGTTTAGCAACTGGATCATTAAGTAATATTAAGTTTGATTGTTAATGACATACAAAATCTACACCAATGGTACTTATATAGCTGTCGGTGAATCTATTATCGGCAAATCTCAATAGCATACATGACTTTCCAACCTATTATTAAGTGATCGTATAAATTTTTGTTAATGATTTTTTGTTTTTTGTTTTTGGAATGTTCTGCATAAATATCTTTGCAGCACATAATGATTGTCTACTTACACCTGAATCACCGATAACCAAAATCTTTAATAACATGTCACTATAATGATTTAAATAAACATTCAAGCAATTAGTCTCAACATTGTAACCTTGTATAAAGATTTGACCACGCCAAAATTTAAATTTGGTTGCTACATACTATTCTGGGTGAGATTCTCCATGCATCGAAGTTGATGAAGTAACTGAAAAGGAACCTGATCCCTCTATTTTATATATAGGATATTAGTAAACAGTCTATCATAATTATTCAATTCGCCTATGTCTGTAGTCAGACTATCAATATTGAATGATCTTATGTTGATTACTATTATTCTGCTTATGTAAGCGAATGCTTCATTCTTTATACAAACCTTTTGAACCACCGCAACCCATTTTATCTATAGTCTATAATATCTGTATATAATATTGAATTTATTGATTTGTTATTTTGATTAACTTTATGATTGATTATTCTAATTGTTATTATTTTTCTACAAAACTATAAAAATTATTATTATTATTATTACTTTTTTAACAAGAAGATTATTAAATACTATAAGAAATATAGATTTGAGTATACTGTTAAATGTTTTATTTATAAATAAATACTTTGTAAAATTGACTTAGTTTTTTAAAAGGTAATTACAATTAAAATGATGTTAGTTTTGACACTGCACAATAATAAACAAAAAAATAAATAAATTAAAAAATTGAAAAAAAGGAATCAAATTTCAATGTACAAAGCGTGGTTGGTCAAACAAAAAATTGGATAGTAAATTTATTATTGTTTTGATTTTTTGTTTTTCACAATAGTTTATGATGTTATGCAATAATAAAAATATACAATAAAGTAGAGATGAAAGAGGTGTTAAGTGATGATTATGTTATGAATCAGTGGATGAAAGAAGAAAAAAGAAGATGAACTGTTACTCCTGAATTATATAGAATATTGATTTTGATATTTAAATTATATGGAATGATAAATTATCTACTGTTATCTTTAGGAATGATATGTTGTATTTGATTTATTGCTGTCGTATGTAAATAAATATATATAAAATTTGTGTGTGTATGTATAATGTATGAGTGTAAGTGACAGTTGAAGTAGTAGTAGTTGTTGTTTTATTAATAATGGTATGGATTAGTAAAGATAATAAGATATGTGGTAGGTTGTTGTTGTTGTTGTTGTTTTTGTTTGTGGGGGTTTGTTGTTGATGTTGTTGTTGTTATTGTTGTTTTTAAAAAATAATAATAATAAATAAAAATAAATATATATATATTTTTAAAATGATTATATATGTTGTTGCTTTGAATAATTGAATAAAAATCTTAATCTTAGAATTTCAATTCTTCTTTTAATTGAATTCTTTTTAATTTAAGTTTGGAAATAGGATCGGAAAAATTTGCATTTTGCTTATGTCTGTCACGCTGAGTCGACAACACAACAACCACCACCCCTACCACAGCAAATTAACTACAAAACACAGGTTGTCGCCTTAATCATCGATACATTAATAATCGAACACCTATAAAACTTTTGTTAAAAGAAGAGGAAAAAGAAGATTACCACTACGACGATCGATCAGCTGAGCAGCTCTGCAAAGGTGGTTGCATTGTATACTATTGTATTGTATTGCTTCTTATTTGATTCGTTTAGTTTGAATAGTTTTCGCTTTATCAAGCAAAATTCAATCGAAAGTTTGATTCAAGTATCATTCGTGGGGGTAATTAATTAATAGATATTGGTGATTAGGTAGATAGATAGAGTAAGATGTCGTCGAATCATCTCAAGCCAACGGGAATCAAAACACTGATTGTGCCTCAGGAGCAGCAGGTTGTAGTCGACCAAGTTAGAGCGCTGCTCCTGGAGACACCGAAAAAGGTGACGAAAGATGAGCAGAAGATTCACTTCAAGAAGTTGTTTGATCTCACCAGCAAGCTGATCTCGATGGACCCAGTCAACGATCACTACCGCGAGCTGAAAGCAGTGTCTCTCTATAGCTTTTGCAGATAGCTGCGCACTACCACCTGCTGTAATATCACAAAGACTCGATCGACACAAAACAAGCTATCCATACTAACAATATGATTTGATATGATATGATGACAACTACCTTTAGATGGCAATTTCAAAGTTGGAGGAGGCCGTCAAGATGGCGCCGAATGTCAAGTTCATCAAGGATCGTCTAAACATGTTGAAACAAGCCAACAACATGCCAGTTTCAACGGCTTCATCGACTATCTCCACAACTTCTACCGTCATGACCCCAGCCACTAAGATGCCGACAGAGCCACCTGGAGGAAAGAAGATGATTGCTCTTCAGCTCTATGCTAAGGCCATTGAGGCTCAGCTTAAAGGTGATCTTAACAATTCATTCTATTTAGCTGTTGGTAAGCATTAGTATAGATGTTGGAGATAGTTTTATCCATTATATTGATGTATTGCAATATCTGTAGCTGCACATGAAAATGATCCAGAGAACAAGGAAGTAAATCTACATCTTGGTACCCTCTATGCAAAGCAAGGCAAGATACCACCACGCAAATAAGCATATCGATATGGCAATCAAAGGTACACCGACCCTGTACGAAGCACACATTGAGAAGGCGAGTTTAGAGCAAAAGGAAGGTGAGACCATCAAGGCAGTCAAAAGACTTGTTTATCTCGTTAAACTAGCAGAGACCTCGCGTGATATCAAGCAGCGTGCGTTGCTGTTAAAGATTTTCTTTATGAATTATTCCGATCAATATAGCAACGAACGTGACATCTACGACGAGTCCATAGCATATCATAAATTCTTGAATATAAAGCCATTCACCTAGTAAGTCCCAGAGTACTCTGACAAATCATACCGTTCGCTACTAAACTGGCCAATGCTATTCTCTACTTTAGTTCACTGGATAGTTTGAAGTCATATAGAAAACAGTCGCCAATCAAAATAGCATATTTGTCATCGCATTTCTGTGAGCATCCGATCGCTTACTTTATGGATGGTATATTAAAGTGCCACAATCGAAGAGACTTTCGAGATCCATTTGATCTCAATGGGCTCGCAGTTTGATGGTTTCACAAAGAAGTTCATTGAGTATGTGGGAGAGCGCAACTTCCACGTGTTCCGTGGAGCCACGTGTAAACAGGTTGCCCAGGCAATTCGAAACATGGAGATTACCATCTTGAACTGTCTCGACGTACATACTGAGCGCGATGGTGAGATCTCAGCTTACCGTCCAGCGCCGATTATCGCCAACTACCTCGGATACCCTAACACCAGTGGTATCGCTGACATTATACAATACCGTATCACTGACGAATACGCGGATCCACTCGACACTAAACAGATGTGGACAGAAAAGTTGATCCGTATGCCAAACAGCTTCTTGTGTTCGACGCGTCTCATATTCTGACACATCCAATCCTCCCACAATCCGCATTTGAAAAGAATGGATACGTTACATTTGGATGCTACAATACACTTTCGAAAAGTGCAGCCAGCAACTTGGGGTGTATGGAAACAAATTCTCGAGCGCCTTCCCACAGCAAGAATATCCATCAAAGCGCCTCTCTTTATTGTTGATACTGCGGCTGCAGCATACTTGAAAAAGCTGGAAGATATTGGTGTCGACACCAAACGTGTACAACTAAAGACCTACTCAATGGAGACAGGAGAGCATTATAATAGTTACAATGAGATGGACATCAGTCTGGACCCGTTCCCATACAACGGAACAACAACCTCATTTGATTCACTTTGGATGGGTGTACCATTCATTTCAATGTCCGGATCTACACACGTGCACAATGTCGGACGCTCCATCCTAAATAACGTTGGACTAGGTGATCTTTGTTGGAAGCAACCCCGAAGAGTATATAAATATCGCAGTCAATTTAGCAAACAACAAAGAACGTCTAAAGTATCTCAGAGACAACCTCAGAGATATCCTCTCGAAATCACCGCTTTCCAATCCCAAAAAGTTTACCATCGACCTCGAGGACAAGTATATTCTAATGTTCAACGAATCATTAAAGAATTAATTAAGTTGTATAAATCCGATTCCATCCATTCCATTCCCATTCCATTTCCTATCCATTCCATGTTCGCCCATTTTTTCCTTCATTTTGACACTCACCCTCTTTTTAGTTTTATATTGTAATTTTTAATTTTTTTCATCAAATCTAAATTGACGAACGAAAGTGTTAATTTATTTTCATTTTATTTTATTTTATTTTCATCTAATCTGCTACTTTATTTACCTTATTTATTACCTTATCTTAGCATTTGAGTTGACGGAATAACTAAGATTCAATATGGGTAGATCAAGATCAAAGAAGACAAGTCAGCCATCGCTTGACTTTAAGGTCAAGAAGAAAAAGTTGGGAAAGAAGCCACCTCCCAACCCAAACGTCACTGTTACCACATTTAAATCAAAGAGTATGAGTTTAGCTTGAGAGTTTAGAGTATAGCGTCTAAAGAAGTTGAGTAGTACTAATACAAGCCAATCAAATCGTTGTTTAATCATGGTTTAGCTTTATATATCCCAGGTCAATCTATAGGTGAGAAAGACGATCCTCTCACCAATCAGAGAAATTTGACTTTTGAAGGACTTGCTTTCAAAGACAAAGCATTATAGCGAACAGGTTCGTCGTGATTCATTGAATGGTTTGAAGGACTTGATTCAGATGCACCCTATCGTGGTAAGTCAACATATTGGTGCAATCATGAATGGAATTGTAGAGTCCGTCAATGACAACGACAAGAATGTTAGAATGGCCGCACACGCTGTCATTGGAAAGGTTCTCCCCTTGGTTGACTCGGTGATGATGTCACCATTCCTTCCACTCTTTGCTATATATATTACATCTGGAATGACTCATTTGAAGTCTTCGATTCGTATGGATTCATTGCAACTGTTTGAGTTGCTCATCACTCAGTTCCCACAGATGATTGCATTCTCACACCAAATCTTGCCAAACTACTTGGAATTATTGAAGAGAGTTGGTATTCACACAACTGCATCATTGGTACTCTCAAACGCAGGTGGATCATCATTGTCCGCAACAGCAAGCTCCACTGGTTCGTCTGGAGCATCAGCCACAGGTCTCAAAAACAATCAGCTTCAACAGAGAATTCAAATCCTACAGAGTCTTTTCAAGCTTTTGGAACGTTTGCTACCAAGTGAACAGCCACACCAGAAGCTCCTGAACAAGGTAAAGAGCTCCAATGCCCTTACCAGACCATGGACATCTCAAACACCACTTCTCTCTAACTTCAATAGCTACATCGAAAGAAATGTATTCACCTCCTTTTTTAGTCAATCAGCAACTTCAGGAAAGATATCTGCACGTGCACTCGAGTCATCGATGGAAACACTTGAATTTACTGCTAACCTGATGCCCACACTCATTGAGTGTTGGCTCGAATTGACACCAAGCAATCCTGGCTCACATTCCACCCTCCTCGATATGGAATTGCTTGTGAAGATGTTGATGCTATTGATTACAAAGATTAAAGAGGATACAAGCATTGCCTCTCACGAGAAATTAGATAAGATACGTCAAGACTACCTCAAATACTTCTCTGCCCACTATCCAGTGATGGTCGGTAGTTCTGATAACCCCGACTCCAAAGAGTACACAGCCAGTCAAGAAATTAACTCAATGATTACACAGACACTGACCTTCTTGCTACCACCAATTAGCCCAAGTTCAAAGACAACTCTACCAAAATGGTTCGATCCAGCTATTGACTTTATTGAGGACGCACTCGATGGAAAGCTTGTCAAAGAAGGAGAAAGAGGACAATCTGTTCGTACATCCATCTCTTCTTTCCTCTGGGTGATCATCAAGACACTTCCATCGATCAATCAAGAGCGTGCACAGAGCATTCTAGAATCATTCATCAAATTCGATAATCAATGCCATCCAAATTCAACAGCCAAGAAAGCATGTGTATTCTTTGTCAAGGAGTTGATTGATATTCAAGACTCACTCAAGGACAAATCGATAAAGAAGATCATCGAATGGGGTATATCTTCACTTCCAAAGCTACTTTGGAGGATTGGTACTTCTGATCCAAACACCTCACTTATGATCATCACCATTTTGCTTTCATTCGGAAAGGACAAGCACAAGAAAGCTCAATACGAAAGCATTCAAAACTCATTGGTACCATTCTTGTTTACCATCTCCAAGCCAAACGACAAGTTCCCACAAGGAAAGCAAGTATATGGTCCATTCATTCACTTGCCAACCGACATCCAAATCCAAACTCTATACTTGATCTATTACTTTTCATCTATTAATCTTTTAACCATCAGAGCATTAATTGCAATTTGCAAATGTAAGTAACAATCTAAACCGAGTCTATTAATCTATCAATCTATCAATAGCTAACATTCTATATTGTAGCACCAAAAGTATCAATTGAAGTTAAAGAAAGAATATTTGATATTATCTATTATAAATATGACCAAGGATTTGGACTGGATAATTACTTGGCTTTCTGTATTTCAATTACATTGGCAATGATTCATAAGCCAGAAGATTCAAACGAAATAGTAGATGTAGAAGATGATGAAGCCAACAAAGAATCATCATTAAAGAGAAAACACGACAAGATTGATAACAACACTGCGTCATTGGTCGACACTCAACATAGAGATAAGGTGTTAAATAGAATATTTAGAGATATCAATCACTTAAGATCAACTATTCCAATCAAGAAAGTTTTACTTCCACTATTGAATTCTCTACTAAAAGAATTGGTAAGTTAGTTTACACTGGATAGCTAATATAAGTTGACTAACCAATGAATCATAAATCATGAATTATAATAGGATAATCAAACATTGGATGGGAAGAAATATATATTACAATTGATTTATTCAAGTTTCAATATCAAAGATGAAGAAGAGTGGTCTAATGTTCCAAAGGATTTTGCTAATGAGCTCCCAAAGATACTGTCTTCTTTCTTGATATCGATTGAACAACATAAATCGTTTTACTGACAACAACCACCTTAAGGATGTCTACATTACATTGTCCCATGATTTCATACAATTAGATCCATCAAACTCATTATTAATACAATTACTTAAACAACTTTCAAGTAAGTATATTTAATAATTGGTAATCATATTTTTATAAACATCTATTAACTTTACATTAATTATAGGTGAATTAAAACAAGACAGCACCAAATTAATAGCAATAGTTAATATTCTAATTGAGATTATCAAGAGCAAGCAGATGGAGTCTGTCCTTCAACAAAATCAAGTCAAGGACTCGCTCCAGTCATTTGTAAATCAAATATCCGCAAAATCTTCTGGATACAGAGAGGAAGACAAGTCAATCGTTGAAAGGTTGTTATCTGAATTCAATATCTTATACAATAAATTATAAAACTTTGGAATATAACTAGAAGAAATTAGGCAGATGAAAGGTTTGTGATTATGATTGATTATATTTAGTTTATTGTTATTGTTTACCAGCTATCAATTCTCATAGTTCCTTTTTCCATGAGATTGGTATGCATCTTGAAGCATTTGTCGATTTTGGTGTGGTTGATGTCCGCTTCCGTTCTTTAAACAAATCTCTTGAGATGTCTTGAAATAATCCAATAGAATTGGTTTGTAGACTGGATGGGCACAGTTTTCTATGATACAAAGGGCACGCTCGGTTGGTGCAAGTCCACGCAGATCTGCAAGTCCCTGTTCAGTGACATAGATATCAACATCGTGCTCAGAATGGTCGACATGAGTACAGAATGGAACAATAGTGGATACACCCAGAGGATCTGTCTTTGTTGGACGAACGGATGGTGCGTGCATAATAGCTAATTTGGAATTTCTATTGAATTCACCACTTCCACCAATACCATTCAACATTCTAGTACCAGATACGCAAGTCGAGTTGGCGTGACCATAGATGTCGAATTCAACTGGTGTGTTCATGGAGATAACTCCAAGACGACGAATCATTTCTGCAGAGTTTGAAATGGACTGATTTCTCAAAACAAATTTGGAGCTGTAGTTCTTCCAATTGTTAAACAGTCTGTTGAAACCTGATTGAGAGAATCTGATAGAGGTTGTAGAAGCAAAGTTTAGCTTTCCACTTTCAAAGAAATCCAAAAAAAGTATCTTGAATGACTTCAGTCCAAACATTGATGTTGTCAAATGGACCGTTGTGAATTCCACCTATTACGGCATTGGCTATATTACCGATTCCAGATTGAAGTGGTAACAGATTCTTTGGAAGGAATCCTCTGTTGATCTCACTCTTTAAGAATTCGACAATGTGTGTTGCAATTGCTTTGGAGACTCCATCGGCTGGAACTGATGGTGGAGTGGAATCGGGAAGTTGAGACTCGACAATGGCGACAATTTTCTCAGGATCACATGGAATGGCTGGGTGTCCAATACGATCATCTACTCTGGTGATTTGGAATGGCTTGGTGTGTGGAGGTAGTTCTATGCTGACGATATCATGTACACCTTTGTATGAAGGCATCGATGTGTTCAACTCTACTATGATTTTGTCGGCCATTTGGATAAGCTCAGGGGCAATACCAACTGACGCACCTGGGATAATCCAACCTTGTTCTGTAATCTCTGTTGCTTCTATGATGACAATATCCATACTGTTTCCTCCTTTTGGTTTGTTCATGGTATAGTACCCATAGGTGATATCGTTGGCAAACATACTGAGATGACCATCGCCAAACTTGATTCTTCCGCTGTTGATTCCCTTTTGGATGTTCTTTCCAACTTGATGTGGGTATCTACGGGCTATCATGTCGAGGGAAGCCCAACGATCCTCGGTCTCTTGTCCTGTGGAGGCACCAACAAACAAATTAAACTTCATTTTTTCCTTGCAACTCGTTTCTCTCAACGTGGTCAGCCAGTGCAATTGGGATGACTTTAGGGTAGTTTGTTCCTGCGAATCCAGACCATCCCAGATACTGTCCATTCTGGAACAATGGAATGATATCATCGAGGTCATTGACAATCTTTCGGTGCAAACTCTTTCTTGCAATTCTACTTTTAAGTACAGAGTTTTTTACCTGTAGTAATGAAATTATTCATCATATTTAATTTGTGAATTTTTCATGATTATATCTATATTTTATTTATTCATATATATCTATCTGTAGATGTAATAATTATATGTTTGTTTTTATTTGTTTTTACAAAAAAATATTAATAAGATAAATAAATAATAAATAAATAAATAAATAGGATGATAAAACTAAAGATAATTCAAATAACTATTTTATTTTGATGTGAAGTATTGCAATGATGGTTGATTAAATAAAAATGCATCATTCAGTTTGAATTTATATTTATTGTTGGATTTCATTTGTTAGATGATGGTTTGAGTTGGGTGGGTGTGTTTAATTCTGGTTTCAGATGTTTGATGATAGATGGGTGAGTGGAAGTGATGAATATAGTTTTTGCGGAGGGTGAAAACAGTACAGTTTCATTTTTTTGTTTACCAATCCAAAATAGGACATTTAATTTAGGTTTTTTTGTGAAATGTGAGAAAACCAAGTTGGCTCATGATGAACCTTTTTTGTCGAAATTGAAAAGTGGTTTTTTGCAAAACAAATCTTATTACGGTTTAGGTACAGGACTCGATACAAACACAATCTAATTTTAATCACCACAATCTCGAAGCCATATTGAAATCTTGATCTGCAACCAATCAATCAACAACATTTATGATGATAATATTCTGAAATTCTCAACAGAATTGGCACGTTAATCGAATTGTTAACTGCTTATCTATTGTCGAACATCTTGTTTACCCAATCTTGAATAATCATAAAGTCTAACTTGACGTAATTCCTATTCTTTAATCTAAATCTACCATTTGTTAAGAAAGTGTGAGAATAAACCTGTAGTTTAAGTCATTGAATATCATAGTCTTTGATTTGGTATCATTGAACAGATGGTATCCACAGATGATTCAAACTATAGATATGTATTTGATTCCTCATCTCTTGATTGAACATTGATAACACTTTAAGTTGTATGTATATTTCATTTGAAGTGTATGAATCTAATTGAAACTTTTATTAGCTAGTAAATACATTGATAATAGGTATACTATACCCTGTTGTATAATAAAATGTTTTATATCATTAATTTGTTAGGAACAAGTAAAAATTACTTCAAAACCTGATCAGGATCCTACTTATTAATATATTGATTTCTTTAATAATGAATTGACAAGCAGAAGATCAAATGTTCTTAAATTGGACTGACCACTTCCATTTTTTCTATGACAAGTCAGAATCATTTTCTCCTAAAAAATCTAAAAAAATAAAACAAAATACAATATATTTGTTTACAACCGACTCCAGTTGCAAATGATCCAGTAATTTCCCAAATTTATAGGTGTTTTGATCCTATAAACTAAAAAATTGATTATTATATATTTAAATTATGGACGCAACTTATAAGTGCCATATCTGTTCCAAAGAAGTAAAAATGTTTGCTTTAACATGATCCAATTTGTTACTTGAATGCTTGCCAGGAATTTGGATTGACTCCTAAATGTACATGTCCTGTTCACAAAGGTTTGGAACCTCATACTACAACGACACCCATCAACTTGCCAAGAGAAACTACTAGTGGAAAAAAAGCTTCGAGAGTAGTGCGACCAGACTCAGTCATAGGACGTCCCAAACTAAAGAAGGATTATATATTGGAGGAGGATTTATTCTGCCAGTCAGATCAAAGGAGATTATTGCATGTGTTGCAATACCAAAATTACCAACTCTC
Organism: Heterostelium multicystogenum; assembly: GCA_003667245.1. Taxonomy (NCBI): domain Eukaryota; phylum Evosea; class Eumycetozoa; order Acytosteliales; family Acytosteliaceae; genus Heterostelium; species Heterostelium multicystogenum. The sequence continues at coordinate 138,405 of RCNN01000002.1, read as the reverse complement.
ATTTGGGTCAAATATGTATTGGCTCTTTCATAACATTCAAACTTTGTCATATAACACACTTAATCAATGTATGTATCTCTAATACTTAGTTTTTAAAGTGTTGGGCTAATACTCTTTTATTTATTAGAACGAAGAAAGTATACGATGTTTAGGCCTTCTCAACTATTATCTAAAAAAAGTTAAAGATTCAAATGATCAGATTCTATTTCAACACTCACTATACGATATAGATATGGGCAGCGATTCAAGTGATGAGGATGTCTCGAAGAAGAAGAAGAAGGAGATGATGAAGATGAATATGATGATTATGACGATGATGATGATAATTATGATGATGATAATGATTATTATTCCGACAGCCAAACAGACACAAAAAAACAAGTAACATTTAAGGACAAAGATACCAAATGTGATGCATACCTCAATAAGAAGTGCCAAAGATCGGTTCTATTATTCCTAAGATATACTTATTTAGATAAAGGCAAAGAAATGAAAACAAGAAAGTTTTGTTCAGTCGTGCACTTAATAATCTATATAATCCGACATCACTTCTAAAAGACTCAAAGAGTGAATTATTCTTGAACACCTTAAATAAAACCTATTTTTCAAACGGACCCTTTTCATATTATAATAACTTTCATCGTCACTTTTATTTGAAATGATTATTGATTAAACCGATTGAAGAGTATTAGTATTAGTATGAATCTATGAATGATAGCCTAATAAATATATTGGTCGACGACATTGTTTAGTTTAATAAAATGTTTTTAAACATTATTTTGTTAGAAACAAGTCAAATTAAATCAAGTCATAACTAATTCTTAAACAAGTCTTGAAAAGTGAATTTCAACTCTCACACTTCCAAACAAAGATTTTTTTAAGAAGAAAAATCAAAATAAAAAAAAATGGGTATCACAGAATTTTTGTTTTCATTTTTTATTGTTCCATTTATTTTTGTTAATTTCCTTTTGATATTCTCAACAATCATTTTTGTTGAAAGAAACAGTTCATTCTCAAAAAACAAATCAAAGTAAAATATACTTAACATTTAATATTAGTAATGAGTAACAAAAATGACAAAGTTATAACCTTAAGCGATGCTTTAGAAAGTAAACTTTCAGGTATGATTCTATCTAAAGTAATCTAATTCTATCTAACCTAGTCTTTGTAGATTAGTGTTGGTAAAATCCTATACTGGTATAGAGGAATTCCAAAATGGAGATTATTTAAATATTGAAAAAATGGTTCCGACAAAAATATTTTTGTATATAAGATGCAAAATAAGAATTCCTATTATTCGGAGATACTCCAGATTTCATCACAGATAAAATCTGGAAATGAAATATATATGGATTCATATCCTTTACATTCAGAAGTAATGGAACCTCCAACTTCAACATCAAAATCAAAAAAAAAGGAAAATGTTGCTACTTCCGAGAAGATCACAGGTCCTGGTAAAGAGTGTTTCTTTATGATTAATGATCATCCAATCAAAATATGGATTCCTAATGACGATAATCAATTTCCACCAGAAAACAAAAAAATAATATTCACACCTACAATTCAGAGAGATAATATTGCCTTTTTAAACAGATTCAAAGTTATAGATAATAATTCATATAGAACCGTTTTGGTGGTACGAGAGATTGACTATGAAAATTATAAAAGAAACTGGTCCGGTCTGCCTATCATTATTCTTCCAGGACCACAACCAGGTATTGGCTATGCAAGATTTTGGATTCAGAATATTGCAGAGAGTTTTTAAATTAAGAACATGTTGGGTTGTAGACGATTCTGTTAGGATGATCTGTAAAAACGGTCCACAACAATGGACTTCTGAGTTTAAGAAACTTGAAAATATAATAGATACCAATTTAGATCGTAAGTTTAAACTGAAGATCTAAACAAGTTTAATACCAACTTTATTACCCTTTTTATCTTAGGTATAGCAGTTTTATCCTTTAGACGAACCGATTATCGTGAATTGAATAAGATTGAACAGGATACATTTAATGTTCATCTGTCTCAAATAATCGTTTTATTGAACATAGAGCTTTTATCTAAAAAGGAAATCAAATATTGTCCAGTTATTTGTTCTAAAGAGGATTGCTTACTTTCTGCAGAGTGTGAACAAAATGGTTTTTTTTACTGGAAACTATTCTACTCTTCAAGTTATCGATCAAAGATTTGAAAGCACAGGGGCCCAAAGCCCACAAGGAAAAGGTGACTCCACAAACAAAGATACACCAATTTCACCTAACCAAAAACGTAGTGAAATTAATGAAAGTCCATACAAATCAAAATAAATTTCCAAGGTGTTACTTGCAGTTGTTGGTGCAAGAAACGCCATCCATTCATTTTTACTGAAAAGAGATATTTTTTTATGGGGAAATACTAATTTGATTTTTTTTTTTTGTTTTACTTTTCAAAAGAGCAAATTTCTTTTATCTTTATTTTTGTTTATTCAAATCAAACCAATTTAGTAAGATATAAAATGTCAACAGAAAACAATGAAGGTGTAAAAAAACCTTCTAGTTCAATTAGAACAATTACAACTTAAAAACAATATTTCAAAGGATGATGAAACATATTCTAATAAATCCGAGATTATAGATGATGAAAGAAAAGTCAATGACAGACAAATAGAAAAAGTCAAAGAGAATACCAACGAAGAACAAAATAACATTGAAAAAGATCACAAAGTCAAAGAGAACAAAGATGAAAAATCACTTGACAAACTGATTGAAATTTTGGAGCAAAAAAAATTTTGATCACATTTTTGTAGGTACAGGTTGCACTGGTGAACCTTTTGTTAATGTAAAATTAATACCTTCAATTTAAGGAACCTATTAAATCATACATAGATGTACCATTGTACTTCAAAGATTCTCAGGAGCATGTTAAGTTATCTGCAAAAGCTAAATATCTCTATTCATTGAAAGCAAAAGATTCCTATTTTGAAGATGCTAAATTTATTTGCAAGGAAATACTATCGAAAAAAAATTTAATAGATCTCAAATGCTTGAAAGAGTTTTTTATTGATTCGGCCTACTCATATTCAGGACCCACTTCAGCAACTTCTGAATTCTTAATTCATCCAGATGACAACAAAAAAACTCAGTGTATCCTTATTGACCATCATCCATTTTTAATATTTAATGCTAGCAATCAGAAATTCCCTCCTGTTGATAAAAAAAATTATATTCACACCAAACTAATAGGAAACCGGATTCGGCACTCTTAAACCGTGTAAATGTATTGGATGATTCCTATGTCACTGTTCTTGTGATTCCTGATTATGGTACTGATGATTATCTGGTTAATTGGAGCGGATTACCTATTATTGTTCTGCCACCACCTTACAGTGGAATTGGATACTCCAAATACTGGATTCAAAAAATAGCAGAGTACCTAAAATTAAAAAGATGTTGGATCGTAGAGGACTCTGTAGCTACGATGACAGATGGAGAAAACAGAATTCATTGGAGTGAACAATTTAATAGACTTGAGAATATCATGGATTGTAACAAAGAGAGTAAGCCAATCAGTTCTTTAAATACTATAGAAATCATGATTAACATCTTTTGTAAAACAGGAATAGGATTATTATCATTTAAAAATTATGATAATAACCAATTGATAGACAATAATTCTCCAATCCAAATACATTTACCTCAATCTGTAGTTTTGTTGAACATTGATCTTTTATCAAGAAGAAACATTAAATTCTCTCCAGACCTTCGATCAAAAGAGGACTATATGTTTACTGCTGAATGTCTGTACTCTGGTATACTTTCTGGTGTTGTATGTGATCATCTTATTTATCATGCAAAAATAACAAACAAAGAATGCTCTATCATCCCCTACACCTCCAAAAAAGGATTCTAAATCTATAACACTGTTCCCAAAGTCCAGTAATACCAGTAACTCCAAAGACGCCAATATCAACTAATAATCATCCAAAAACACCAAATACAGAAGGAACTCCAACTCCAAAGTTTATACCAGTAACTCCAAATACAGAAGGAACTCCAAGATCAAAATCAACTCTAAAGATACCAGAATTGCCAAAATCAAATCAATCAGGAAAACCAAAACCAAACATCCCCTAGAACTCCATCAACCAAAATTATTGCTTTATATATTAAATTACTTGAATAAAATTGTCTAAAGATGTATTCATTTCTTTAAAAATGTAAAGAATAAAGTCGATCTGAGTTTGTGATTGACTTGTACAACAAAGACTCAACAGTTATTTTCTTTAACCAATAGCACGTTAGATATTTTACCGCCATTTGATACTTGTTGGATAATATAGATGACATATATTTTTTACAGTATACTAAAAGGAGGGAGAGTACCCAAATCTGTAGAGTAAAACCTTTCATTGTTCTTTCAAAATAAGAGGTAGACTTTTTAGATTCATATCAAACATTCATCTTCACTTTTATTTGAAATGATTACACCGATTGAAAAGTATTAGTATTAGATTGTACAGTATTGATTTATAATTTGGGCAGCTAATTCTGGGTTATCCTTTTTATAAATTAGTGATAGGTTTAAAAGCAGCTTCTTGCTTTAATGAGTAGTTGATATCTTCTTCATCTTTACAACTCAGTACTTTCTCGTAATAATCGATCGCCAGGTAGAATAAACCAAGTTGATGTGCTGCCCTACCCAAATTATAGTAAACTTCTTGAGGCTCAGAATCTAATCTGATGCTACAGATATGATTGGATTAGTAACATAGATCTAATAAACAAATGAGACATATAATACTTTTTATAGTTATAAAAGAATGAAAATGCGGTAATTACAATCTTGTGTCTGTCCGGGTTCTTTCTGCCCATTGCTTGGCACAGTATGGTTACGCTCAGCAAAAGATTGATAAGCGGGGCGTCTGGACTGACCTTAAACGCCTTAAGATACTCTAATAGTGCGCTCTTTGCATTTCCGTTGTCTTTAACGTATTACCAGTGATGATCCTCATAGGTATACTTGTTGGATGCTCATTGAGTAGATCATGAATGAAATCTTTATGTACAAAGAAATAATCACCTTTTGACCTATTATAATATTATAAATGATTGAATGTTGACGATGGTGAGCAATGGAAGGATTGGGATAGATTGAAAGAATACTTACATCAAAACAACCTTATTAAACAAATTCCACAGTCTATTGCTAAAGGGTTTCTTTGAGCATACGTATTTGAAATGCGAGAAGGCAAGCAGCGGTCTAGATACATTGAAGGCAATACCAACCAACAAGAAGTTGAGCTGATGTGAATAGGATTGATTTAAGAACTTGATGTTTCGCAAGGCATATCTAAGATATGTACTTGATTCTTCATCTCTTTGGAACAATGATAAAACTTTGCATGTCTTGGAACGTATTATTAGTCCATTTGATCAAACCAATATAGGTTCGATTCTATAGTACATACATTTGATAAAAGATGGAAATAGTCTTTCTCCTCTAATCTCTCTGCAAATGGCTGGTTTGATTTGTGAGAAACAAAACGAATGTATTTGTCTGCTGTATTCTTTCGAGGCAAGGTCCTCATTATCAAAAGTCCACCCAAAGTCGATTTCTTTTTCAGTCTTACTTCGTCAGTTGATCCATGGAGCAATGCACGGGCAATTCCCAAGAACTGTTGGTACTTTGAAAGATTCATGAAATCGTCAGCAACTTTAAACAACTCTTTTATATCCTGAGATGTTGCTTTGAGTCTCCTTGATTCCAAGTCTGCAAGTGTTGTTTCAAATCTAACCTTTTCATTGTCTATGTATCATAAATGTTTTAGTTTATCATTGAGTTATTGTTAATGGATTGCTTACCTTCACCTGCATCATTTTCATCGAGTTGAGTAAGTATTTGGAGTGATTTTTCATGTTCACCAGTTTCTTTGTATATGTCTGAGAGCAACATGCATGCCTCTTTGTTTCCAGGAGAGACATTAACGACTTCTTGTAGATATTTTATCGCCAATGGGTAGTTGTTTAAAGCTTTTGTAAATTGTACCTAATTTTAACCAAATATACTCGTATTCCATCTGTAGTTCATAGCGTTAGTAATGCTGCTCATCTGTTCGACAAGTAATTAGTTACATTTTGGCTTTTATTCAGTAGCTCAAGGAAGAGAGGCAGAGCCTTCTCGTATAGATCCATCTCTATCATCTAACACCAAGTTTGTAGTAGATATCTGGTATATCGTTGACTGGATTCTTGGTTAGCTCTTTTGCACAGGCGTTTAACATGTTCATGTCATTCAACTCGAGGTACGCCACCGATGCACAGTACACCAGATCTGGTGCGATGTCCAGATTATCTGGAAAGAGTGCACGAATCCTCTGGAACATTTCAATGGTCTTGTCAAAGTAACGTCCACGATTGTAGAGTTCCAATAGGAAATTAAACGAGTCCAAATCGATGTCATAGAATTCTGTGCGTGGACGTGCTGCTTCTTGCATAACAATAGGTTCCAACATTGCTATGGCATCGTCCACCTTATCCATAACGGTTAGCACCTGCACCAATTGCTGACTAACATTGGTATCGTATGGACGCATCTGATGGAGATACTGGAAGCCTGCCAATGCCTTCTTGTAGTTTTTATCAGCTTCATACATCAGAGACAAATTGTAGAGAGACTCCAAGTCACTTTCATCCAATCGTATAGCCTTCTTATAGCATCTTATAGCACGTTTATAATCACCCAATTGTCTATATATTATCAAGACAGTATATAGAGTTAGCCAGGTAGATCTATGCCCATATGAGACTAGAGTAGATTTACATACTTTGAGAGGTCAGCACATCTTTTCCAGAGATCAGGTTGATTTCCACCTATTTCCGCAGCAATCAGGAGAAAGTCGCATTCTCCATGGAGGTCGCCTTCATCCTTCTTGATCAAAGACATCATTGTGTAGGTACGTGGATACCGAGGTGAAAGTCTAATCACCTCCTGGAATGTAAGGAACGCTTCTTTCAACTGTCCATTTGTATATTGCTGCATACCAAGTGAAATCATAGCTTTTGTCTCCTTAGGCAATCTAGATAGCTATCGTCAAACAGTAACAACCAAAAAGGTACAATTAGCAACACCTTCAAAGTATTGACTCGCATCACTTATTCACAACAAAACATACATCTTTAGAATTGGGATGTGTTTCTTTCTTTCCTCTTGGCTGGATTTACAGACTTGCCCGATGACCTTGATAGCTTCGATATCCTATCAATGTCAAAAGGCTCGCTTGAATCTAGTTGTTTATCCTGTTTCTTCTGACTCTTCTTCTTTGTTGCCGATGTAGATGCTTTGCCTCGAGCTGAAGCTACTGTATTCATCTCTTCATACATAGCACTCTCATCGACATCAAAATCCAACTTTAGGTTCTCATCTTCAAGCAGTAGACTATCATCGTCAACATCAGCATCTTCAGTCTGAGCTATATCACCCAAAATATCATCTATAAACTCTTTTGCAGATGGTGAATCCTCCATAAATATCTTTTATATATATATCTCTATCTTCTCTGATCAATCCAATCTATTTTAACTTATCTACAACTATATACAAATATATACACTTTAACTATATATACACAATATTAACAATTAAGGAAGATCAAGCAAAGATAGGGTTGAGTAATGAATACTTGAGCGGGATCTTATTGTTTTAAAGATCGTAGTTCAATTATTATTTTTTTAGTTCCCACAAATATCAAATCTGACATGATTTTGGACTTGTACAATACACTTTCATTTTGTTTATCATGCATTTATTTATGGTTTAAAGTGGAAATTTAGAGTACAGATAAATACTATCTATACAGAAAGATAGATATATAGATATAGATATATAGATATAGATATATAGATATAGATATAGATATATAGATATAGATATTATAGATATAGATATAGATAGATATAGATAGATATAGTTATGTATAATTGTAAAATCAACGGTTGTACATATGAATATACAACACTTTTTTAACTTAAAAAAGCACTGTGATAGCTACCACCATTGTAAACTAAAAACGAAAAAGATTTGAAAGTAAAGTCCAACAGTTAGAAAGATAGAAAATATCTATAAAATTGATAATGTCTATCAATGTCCAAATGAAGTATGTCTTTATGAGATTGTTTGGTTGGTTGCTTTTGTTGGCCAATCAAATGACTTTCAAGTGATGTGTGTTGAGTACCAACTCTTGACTAACTCGAACTTTTAAATGTTTGATTCCCTTGTGATACATAGAATTATTATCGATCAAATGAAGTAACGATTTCTCTTCAGAAAACAGAAAGAAAATTAGAGATTGAAAATGATATTGGTGTAACAGTGATGCATCGGAAAAAAATAAAGATCTCAAAATCTTTTATGAATGCAAACACGATTGTAGCCGTAAATATAAGAGCGCACGTAATGTCCGTCGTCATTGTATGCGTGAACACAAATGCAAAGGAGACTTTGACTCTTGTCCAAACGACCATGCATATCGACTGCGAGGAACTTTCAATTCGAATGATATTGTAGAAGGAAGACTCAAGTGTACCCATACCGGTTGTAATGTCCGACTCACCACTCCTGCATTGTTGAAACGACATCTAAATACCGTGATGCACATGTGCCCTGATGAATGTGGAATTTGCATAAGTGATAAACAGAATGAAAATGAAAATATGGACAAGTCGAACAAAAAGAAAAAATGGAAAACACAAGCCGAAAGAAAAAGAGAAAAAGAGACAGAAAGATAAAGAGAAAGAAAAAGAGAACGATAACGAGAATGAGACGACGAGAACGAAAAACGAAAACGAGAAAGAGAAGGAGAAGGAGAAGGAGAAGGAAAAAGAGAAGGAAAAAACAGAAAGAGAAAGAGAAAGAGAAGGAAAAAGAGAAAGAGAAAGAGAAAGAAAAGGAGAAGCAGAAGAAGGAAGTTGAAAATGAAAAGGAGGAGAAAGATAAAGAAAGACAGAAGGAAAAAGAGAAAGAGAAAGAAAAAAGAGAAAGAGAAGGAGAAACAAAAGGAAATTGATAAACAAAAAGTGAAAGAGAAAGAGAACGAAAGAGAAAAAGAGAAAGAGAACGAAAGACTCCTCCAACAACAAAAAGAGAAGGAAAAGGAGAAAGAAATGAAGAGTCCGATGAAGATGAGTCTGATGTTACAGATTCCAATAATTCCACAGACTCTGAAACTGAAGACGATGAAATGGAAAAAGAACACGAGGAAAATGAAAAGGAAATGGAAAAAGAAAATAGGTCAATTAGATCAACAAGAGGAATAAAAGCAAGATCACTCGACGATTATGATATCATAACTCCAATTAGAAAGAGAAAGAGTAATTCCCCAATAACATTACCAAGACCAACGCCAAGCTCAACACCTACCACGACCTCAAAAAAGATCTTCACACCAACAATTATGCCATCAAAGCGGCAAATGATTGTTAGAAAATAAACTTTGGACCATATATGGTAAGCTAATCAAGGTTATTTATCTATATTACAAATTGAATATCTTTTTATTTACTAACAATAATCAAGATATTATAATTATGTATTATGCAATTAAATATTTCAAATATTTAACTATTATTTACAATTGTCTTATTATTATTATTTGCTGATATTTCAATGCTATTTGTATCATGACTACTATTGTTATTAATATTCTTATGATTCGTACTATTATTATTATTATTTTGGTTATTATTTATATTGGGGTTGGGTGATTGGTTTGGTGATTGTGTTGTTGCATTCCATGTTGATGGAGATGATTTGCTATTTCCTGTTTGGAGACTGACGGTTTCCGTTGGGTGAAATCGATGATGGTGAAGATGGATAGTGAAGCTGATTGTAATATTGGGGTCGCCAATTGGGGTTCTGTGTGTAACCTATAGACTGAGAAGCGGGTTGCAAACCATAGGCTGGATAATATGGATAGGGTGCCTGTTGATAGATAACACCTCCGTTCACATCGTAATATACATAATATGCTGGCTGAGTGTAGCCATTTGCCATTGCCGCACCTGTGTCATAGGCACCATCAATGAGGGGTGCATTCGAATATGCCAATCCATCATCGATCAAAATAGTTCCTTTGACTCCATTCATATTAACTACGCTATATGGCTGTTGTTGAGTATGTCCATTTCCATTCATCTGTTGTGGAATAGGAAGTGGTAGTGGAAGCTGCTGGATGATAGCGCCTCCAGAATTATTGACAATGTATCCATCGGATTTCCTCATTGCATCCCCTACATTCATCTGCAGAATTGAAAAATTAAGTCAGATGAAAAAATTCATTTGGATTTTTGAGTTCAACTCCACTTACATTTTTACCCATGAATGTCAAAGTTGATGCATTCTTTACTTTTGTTACACTCTCTTCGTCTTCGAATGTGATGAAACCGTATCCTTTCGATTTCAATGTATTTCTATCCATTATAATCTTACATTCCAATACATTTCCATATGCTGAGAAAAACTTTGTTAAACCTGCTTCATCGGCCTGTAAATTGGTTATCAATTAGTTTCTGGTTTACTTTATGTGTATTAAATTTACTTACTCTCCAACTAATTCCACCAACAAATAGCTTATTTGGAGAAGGATGCATATGATTGGAATTCATCATATGAAAAGATGGTGGAGATGAAATCAAAGAAGGAGAGGAGTCAATTGATGACATGGTTGTCTAAAGTTGTTTCACTTTTATTTGCTTGCCTACTCTTGGTAATCCAACTATCTATAAATGAAAACTTGGTATTAATAAACAGATATTACTAATTTTGGAAAAAAGATGGAAAAAATAAATATTCCAATTGGTTATGATTGTACAACAATACAATACATTATAAAAGGATTTATTTAATTCAATGACTTTTGTTAAAAGTCATTAGTAATGATAAAAATAATAAAAGCCAATGTATAAAATGATATATTGTAAAATCAACTTTTGATTAAATAAATTAGAGATTAGAAAATTTAAATTAAATAATTGAAATTTATGATCTTGATAGCTTATTAATTAGTAAATTGGATGGCGGTTGATTGTTATTTTCGTGTCTATTAGAATGATTTAATTTTAGACAACAACAAAAAGCTTGGTTATAGTGTGATTCTACAATTTATTTTCTCTCTTTTTGTATAAAAACAAAGAAAGATTGTTGGAGTGAGAATTTTATATATACCAAATGTCTAAATTGAATCAACAACAAGAACAACACTTTGATGGATTGGATTGGATGATTGATTGATTGGTTGATTAGATTTGTGATGGGAAAAGGAGATGAGTGGTATATTGGCAAAAAAGAATAATTAAAAAATCAATTAATCAATAAAATAAATAATCAATCCAAATAGAACCAAAAAATATAATTTAAAGTAGATATAAATTTAAAAGTGAATGTTTGTGTTTTTATAAATAACTACAATAGTACAATAACAACAAAGTACCACAACTGGGTCGTCTGGTGCTATTACAACAGCACCACTAAAATAAATAAAACAGCAACAATAACAACAACCATAGGAAAGCTATTGTAAAACTTAAATCCAAATCTTACAATGTTTACTGTATGTATAATAACTCAAACTACCTCCAACACCACTAACACCACCAAAAGAGAGATCTTTATAAATCATTGATGTGTTGATATGTTGTTGCTGGCTGCTGTTGTTGTTGTTGTTGTTGTGTTGTGCTTACAACTATTGGATAAGTTTGTAGTGCTACGTACATATCAACACACAGGCAATTTAAAAGTGTGAATATTTTAGGGAAAATAAAATTTCAAGTGTGTAGTTATCCTTTTTTTATGTTTCTATATTTTTTCCTGTTATTAAAAAGAAATAAATATAAGATACATTGAGATATTATGAATAAAGAACTATACTATGAGATATGATTTGAATGAAAGATATCATATATTATGATTATAAACTATATGGTTGACTTGTATGTGTGTAATGGTAGTAGGTATATTGAATATTGTACAAACCTTTATTGTCTTATATTATATGCTATCTCTATAGAATTAACTTGGTACTAAACTTCTAACAAATAGAAGTAAAAAAGAATTAAAGGAACTGATTAAGAAGATAGATAAACTCTATTTTCAATATTTACAATCAATCTATTACTATAGTTGGTTAATTTATTATTTGAATGTTTGTTAGTTTTGTGATTTATATATATATTATTATTATATTATTTAGTATAAAATTTTAATTTAAAGATTGTTTTCTTTTTTTGTTGTTTGTTGTTTTTTGATTTTACTTTCTCTCTTTTCTTTCTTTCTTTCTTTTTTTGATTTTGTGATTTTATTATTATTATTAATAATGATAATAGTTAATAATATTATATTATATTATTATTATTTTAATTTATTGTTGTTTATTTGTTTGTTTGTTTGTTTATTGACTCAATTGGTTGAGCAATGTTGTTTGTTAGTTTCATCGAGGATTCTCACTCCCTAGCTCCTGGTCACCTTGAATTGGGGGGTCATAAATCCAACATAAATTACATTTTTAATTAAAAAAAACAATTTGAATATTTTTAATTTATTTTAATATTAAAAATTCTCAAATTTTTTTGGGAAACTACAGAATTAGCTAATTAAAAAACTTTGAAAACAATTCTCTGCATCAAAAAAACAAAAAATTAAAACAATAATCAGCCTTGATGCGCATTTGTAGTGTGATTTGATACTAAAGACACCACACACTCATGTTTGTATTGATCCATCCAACATGACCCCACCACCATCACCACGCTCACCAATCACCAAAATCAAATCATTACATCAAAATCACAGTGGCAAGCAAGCAAGCAATAACCAACAAAGACCGTTGTCTTTTATTTGTTCTGGTGGTGATTGTGGTGGTTGATGTTTCGATCTGATCCCAGAGGGAGGAGTGCGGATTTTTCAAAGCAAGCAAAGCACCAACAAAGAACAACACACACAAACAACGTTATGGCTGATGACTAAGATCTTTGAAGATGATGATGTTGATATTCACTTTATGATGTGTCTTCATCCTGTATTGGTAAACTTGCACTTACTTAAAGAAGAAGTAGTTGGTTGTTGCCTACTTCCTTAATGAAATCTTCGATGTTTGGTGTTTGTTTGTTTCTCTTCCAAAATATGAATCAAGATTAAGAAGAGTTGCTTGACTCTTCTATTCCCATTTGCATGATATGATATTGATCTTTATCAATTAACAATCAATCAATCAATCAATTAATCAATCATCAATTAAACATTCATTCAATCAAAGAGGGGTAATGAATTTTTGATTTGATTGAGTGATTGATTGATATGCTGAGACAAACTACAGATTCTATATCTAAAGAGTATCGGTAATGTGCATTTTAATATCTACTTCTATGATCGATGTTTTTGATCATGTTCTTGTTCCTGCTTATTCTCTGTATTATCATTTTGATGTTGTTCATTATAACTTTGATTGTCTATGTATTCATCAATTGGAGTGCTTATTCTTCGATTGAGATTCTTCTTTCTGTTGCTTAGCATTGAGCTTTCTTCGTGCTGTGATGATACAATCTTGATATAGTCAATCTTTAAATCAAATGGTCCTTCTCTTCGCTCACTTTGAATGAACCCGATTCGATCAATACCTCCAAGATCGAACGGGTGGAAGTCAAGAGCCACCTTACCCTTTGTAACTCTAAAAAAGTCTGTAAATGGTATCTAGATTCAAATTGCAGGTTGTGTCAGTCACTCCAGATACTATCCAGTCTGTCAATTAGCTATTACATACTTCGATCTCTTCCCAAACATTTGGATTCGTTGTGAACATTGCTTTGTAAACCATTTTATTATCGCCCCTTCTTCAATATACCTAAACCATATGATCTACCTTCCTATAATATAATATAATCGTTTGTATTTTAGATGATAAATATGAAGCGAACGGACTGACTGATTGATGATAGTGATACATACTGTTACATGCTCTAAATGCAATAGATTTATATTTATCTTGTAATTCGAAATTGAATGTATTGCTCTTGATTGTTGATGATATTGTTGTTTTATCGATTAGTACTTGGATAACACCAATTGAGATAATGTTCTATACCCATACAGGTGAGAATACACCAATGTAGCCAGATTGCTTGACATCTGGATTGTTCTCTGGAAGCTTTAGTGGATAGATTTCCCTTGAAGTTTGCATAGCCATCTGTATCTGAGCTGTTACTATCACTCTTTTTAGTATCATTAGAATCCTCTTTAATCTTGTTGGTTGTTGTTGCTGTACATTGTTTTTAGAAGGTTTCCAAGTGAAGTCACCATCGGGAATGACCTTTGATCTGTAGTTTATCTGAAATAATAGTCCATCCATTGAGTGCAGATCTATTTCTAAATGAAATATAACACCTTATCCTCTGTTGTCCTCAGGAAATCCAATGTAATAGCTTGTCATACCATAACACAATCTAACATTAGTCACATCACAATCATCACTAAATACATGTTGTTGTTTCTATACCAATTTTTTAACAGAGATGCTACTTCTTTTATTATCATTTTACAACTATCCTATTGTTATTACTATTATTCTATATTATATTATATTATTTACTTTATTTGTTTGTTCTTTTAGTTCAAATATACAAATAAATAAGGTTTTGTCGTTTTTTTGCTTTTTGGACATCTATATATTTTTCCTACTGACCAACAAAATTGTAAGTTTATGAAATTTCAATCATTTTAGTGTAACAAATAGGGTTTTTTTGGAATGGTTGTATGATGCCTTAGATGTTGAATGATAAATACTTCAATTCATCTCTAATGCTTTCAGCGATACTCAAAACTTTGAGAGTCTGGTAGGTTCAGGTTGATGTCTTTAATTTCCAGTATGTAGTTTGGTTTGTTATAGATATAGTTGTTGGTCATTTTCAATTTGTCAAAATCCGATGGACAATGGATTCAATCTTGGTGTGTCCGATACCATCGAAATACTTGGTCTTAGCTCTGAATCTAACTCAACCGACAATGTTTGAAAACTGTCTCTTTGATCTCTTTAACCAATCATTGAATACAACAGAAGACATTCTTTTTGAATTAGCAATATATTCTAGATAATGTTGAGCTGTCAGTTGATAATGCACACTATGGCTATTCCAAGAGTATAATAGTACATACCAAACTTGTCCTTTTTGTTGTTTGTTGAAAATGATTGGATGAGGAGGGATGATGATGAAGATTGTATTCCTTCGTAGGAGGTTTCTAGTGGAATCGAAAGTTGTTGGTGGATGAGAGTGATGAGGGCTGAACATAATTCAGCATTGTGTGATTATAAAGCGTTGGATTCTCAATTGGGAATAGAAGTATGTCCAGATTATCCCAAAGGTTGGTGCGAGAACATTGCACCCAAATAGAGACAAAGAGAAAATTGTGGACCACTGATTCGGCTCTTTTCCTGCGACAATGACAAGCCATGAACGCTCTGTATTAAATCCATAGAGTTTCAAGCCTTGATCGATCTAATTTCACGTTTCCGCCGATAAAAATGATATTCTAATATTCTCAGATGCAAATGGTGAATTTGAATTCAACTCAGAGAGATAACTATTGACCTCATTGATATTGGTAGGTTGTTTCTTAATTAATTCGAAAATCTAAACCATTGATCTGTGTTGACATAAACGATCGATATCTTTCACCAAACTTCAAATAGTTGTAACTCCTATTGGTACAATCATTCAACAAACATGATTTTGAATTTAAACTTCTATTACCCAAACCTGCTGAAAAACTACTGCTACTATAACTATTTACTATATTACAAGATGATGAAGGTGATACAACTATTTTAGTTTGATGACTACTACTTTTGCCATTATTACTATTTTTATTACTATAAGACTGAGCAATATTATTATTTTTAGAAAATATTCTTTTATTTATACACTTCATTTATTTTAAAGATAAAACCAATTTGATTTGTTTGTGATTATTATGATTATTACTATTTAGTTATGACCTATTTATATATTATTATTAATATAATTACTATTCTATATATATTATTATAGATTATTTGTTTGTATAATAAATATATAAATACAAATAGTAGGTAGTAGTATATAATCTATCTTTTTCTAACCTTTTGTTTTCAACAACTATTATCTAATTTTATTATCTTCCTACAGTCTAATCTTACGTGTTTGTTGCTTGTTGTCTTATTGCTCACTCACTCACTCACTCACTCTCCCTCTCTCATCTCTCGCTCTCTAAATTTAACAGATAATAATATAAAATTGTGATAAAAATATAAAAAAATTAAATTTAATTTAACCTGGAAATTAAACTACTACTCACTCCACCTTTCAATTTCAATTTGTTCTTCCTCCTTGTCTTCTCAAATTGTATAACCAATTTGGTACTTTTACTAACCAAATAAAATGAAAAACAAAAAACAAAAACAACAATAAAATGAAATTAGTAAAGTGTAAAATAACAACAACAAGAGAAAACAAATGAAAGAAGTGAGTGAACTGGCACAACAATAAAATAATAAACAAATGTTTTTGTAAATACAACACACACATAAGGTGTTGCTTTGGTTTGTTTTTTGGTGTAGTGTTAGATTTACTTTACTTTTGTCAAATATCATTCATTTAAATAAAATTAATTTAAAAAACAAAAACAAACAAAAGTGTCAAAAATTAATTTATATTAAAATGAATATTTAAATATGTTTTATCCAAAACTATCATTATTATTATTAATTTAATTAATTATATAAGAATATTACTACTACTCTACTATTGCCAAGTAACCATATTGGTTCAAATCGCAACATTTGTTTGGTTTTTTATTTTTTAAGAATCTAGGAAAGCAATATAACTAATAATAGTGGCATACCACGTTTTCATTTGATACCAAATTTTAATCTTTTGAATAGGAGAATAAGCGATAATTTAGATACTTTCAAATCATTCTAAATAAATAGCAAGAAAAGTAACATATTAATCATATATATCATTATATATTTCACATAAAGTTTATTTTTAAACCAACCTCAATAAATATTATTATTCATTACCTAGTTATTTAGATAGACAGTCTATAGAAGGTTTAGATTATTAGATAGAGTAATTATATAGATAGATAAATAGATAGAATGAATTAAATAATGGAATTTGTAGAACAAGAAATATTATTAAAGTATGTTGTAGACTGAATCACACTGATTAGTGATTTTATGATATCAATCAATAACAATGACAATCTCCGATGAACAATGATGATTAATTGATTATTTTGATATATGTTAGTTCTAATAGTCGTGGTGATAATTCATTTAGTACAAATGAGTTTGGGTATCAAGTAGTTGGTAGAAAGACACCAAGAAGATTTTGGTTGGGCTTGTCTATTATATTATGTACAAATATAGCACTTTCAATTATATCTGTTACGATTTGGCCTTATCTTGCTTTGGTAGGTTACAATCAATCACACTTATTCGATGAGGAAGGAATCATTTGATTAACGGATGTCAATGGCAATCATAGAATCGACAAAGTATATATATATTAGCCGTTTCAATTGCGGCATTTCATACAGGATCAACCCTAGGTAGAAAGCTATTTACATATTTAGGAGAAAGCTACGACAATTTATGGTCACAGTTAATGCTTGCGACCTCATTATCGTTAATAGGAGATTTGGTTTATGCAATCATACCTGAGCAATTCGCAATTATTGCTTCAAGATTTGTTGTTGGTGTAGGTGCTGGATCAGGTGTTGTTTTACAGAATCTGCTGGCAAAAGGCAACGATCATGCAACTCAGAAAAGCAGAATCACATCTATTGGACTGGTCACTTCGTTCGCATATATTTTCGGACCTGCATTGATTGCAGCGTTCTCAAAGCTGAATGTCGATCGTCAACTCAATGTATTCCAAGATGTCGGTAACATCACTATTTATGGTTGGTTGGCATCGGTGTTTTCACTCATTTCTCTACTCCTTTCGCTTCTTGGAAAGATTATAGACAAAGCTGAACACAAATCTCATTATGATGGAGATTTCAATTTCAATGGTTAGTATCTACTCATGCAATTACACCAACAGAACTTTTACTTACTCTTTGAAAAGATGGATATCCAAGAGGTGTTGCATCCTATAGATCACAACAGTCCTGTATTTTCCCTCCAAAAGTTACTCTCTTCTTGCTGTGCTTTATTCATTTTATGATTTTCAACAGTGGAATGATTTTAGAAACAGTGTTTATACCTTACATCATCGATATTGGTGGATATAGCTCCTACAATTGGAATTTAACAAACATCTCTCTATTCTTTATGGGTCTTGGTGTTTCATGCGCAGTAACAGCATATCTGAGTAAAAAGATTACAAACAACAACATACTTTTATATAGTTCGCTTGCATTGATGTCAGCAGGTTATGCATTCATGACCGTGTGGAAACTTTCAGTTCCAGACACAGTACCAACATCACCATCACCACCACTCTTTTAGATTCTTGATGGGTGTAATCATGGTCGCAATTGGTTTCCCAACAGCTATATCTAGTTCAATCACCTTATTCTTTGAATTAATGTCTACAGTATATATTGTAAGTTTAAAAACTAAATTCTAACAAATGTAACCATCTATTAACAACCTATTGTCATAGAAATATGCTTCTACTGTATTCCAATTTTCAAGTAATTTTGGTAGACTGATGGGTCCAATCTGGGCAGCATTGATATTTGATAAGTCAGGTGTCAACTATTGTTATGTTTTTTGGTTTTGTTTTGAGTCTCTTCTCAATCATACTCTTGATCGCACTAGGCAGATCTCTGAAATACATATCATCTGTTTCCACTACTCAAAGAAATGTTCCAATCCTTACCACTGATGATGAAGATGGTGGTGCTTTTAGATAATAGTCCAGCATAATCATCATTTCTATTTATTTTAAATATAGTTATGTTTTATTAATAAATTTATTTTTATTTTCCAATACCACTTTAATTATTTATCTTTATTTTCTTGGAACCATTTCAAATAGGCTATTGCTTCATCTTTTGGAATACCCTCACGAATTAACATGGCGAGCTGTTCCTCATAATACCTCTCATCGTCGTCTTCCAGGTAGCTTGACTTCAGTAAATTAAGTTGGATTTGAAGAATAGATATTCTCTTTGGCTTTCTCCTCTTTACATATATAAAAATACCAATCGATATCAGAGTAAATGTAATAATAACAATTGGTATAATATATATTAAATTGAACTTATTTTTCTTTTTAGCTAAATAAATTTGAATCAATAACCTTATTATTGTTTTTAATAATCACATAACTATTAATAACTTACTGAATTTAAATAGTAAAGCAGTTCCACTTAGACCATCTACAGTTACATTTCCTAATAAAAGTGTGTCAGGCTCTAGATTGGATAGCTTATCTTCCGATATTAAACATAGAACTGTTGTATCATTGATAAAGGTCGATTTATCACATGTTTGATTTCCAAGAGAAATATTTAGTTTACTTGCAAAATTAGCGCCGACCAGAGTTACTTCTCCTCCTTCAGATGTAGTTTCAGAAATTTCTAAAATCAAAGGATCTATATATATTAATTAATTAGATGATTAATATATAAATTGACAAAATAGATTTAAGATAATTATTACGTTGATATTGGAATCTAATATCATCAGGTCGATGGATAACTGTTCCATTAAGTTGTATTTGAATTAAATGGTTTTCACCTGTTCCAGGGGGCATTACACATCTAATTGCAGCAGGTGTTGGGGGATTGCTTAGTGGACAGGGTTTATTTCCGACTGTAACTTTCACTGAAGTTTGAGGAGTTTCGATGCTCCAGAACCTTCCAAATATTGTGATTAGTCCACCTGTAACTGGTGCATGAGTAGTTGAAATAACTATTGGAAGCAGATTTAAAGTTACATAGTTGGATCTAACGCTATTGGAGTTGATGTACACTTTTTTATAAACTCCACTGGGTATATTATATGGTATCGAATCCACCTCGAATGAAATCAAAGTTTCATTGTTTCTTCCAATTGTTGGCTGGCTCTCTGGTCGCAATGATGTTTAGAATCAAAGAACACTACAACTTGGCTTGAAGTATCTACATTCTTGGAAGAGATAGTAATAATATCCTTGTCCTGAGTAGAATTGATAAGAATAGGAGCATCATATGAAAAAACATTGTCTTCAGAGGTAATTGAAGATGCACCATTAATAGTGACTACCACTGGCATATTAAATAATGTCAGAGACTTGGGCTTTGGAGGAACTATAAATGTAATCAATGAATGATCAACTATTTTTACACCCACAACAGTAATACTATCATTCCAATCTTTACATCAACTTCCAACTTCTCAGCTGTAAACAATAGTACTTGGTTGAATAGAAGCAAACATCTCTCCAATAACTGAAACAAGTCCACCTTTAACTGATGAAACTGTTGAAACCATACTAACAATAGGTCCTATTAAATTTATTAATAATAAGATATTTTGTTGGACAATATCTTAACTTACGGTTTACAAAATCGTATTGTGATGATGGATTGTTATTAGCATCTACTGTCAACTTCTTAATACCTGCAATTGCCAAAGATGAATAATAAATTGAAGGATTATCAATGAAGCTACATGTTATATTATAGTGATTGATTAGCTTGGTGATATTAAGTTTAATACCATCCAATTGAAGAGAGATTAGCGAGGCATCAGAGCCAAAAACTTTGTCCATTTATGTGCAGACTTGAATTTACAACCTCAACTGATTCAATGAGAGGACCTATATGAAAAACACCAGTAGTTAGTTCGCTATAGCAACGCTTTCATAATCATCATGAAGAAAGATTACTTTTAAATTGATATTTCTTCTTAAAGGTGAATCCTCTTATTTGTACATCTACAGTTACATTTGTACCAGACGGTTGTGGTGGCTTCATCGATGAAGCTTGATACTGTACTATCATCATGATAGCATTATTAAAGATGGTAGCGGGTGTATAATCCCATTTGCTAAAGGTCAGTGTGTTGTTGTGTTGTTGCTGAGGCTCCAAGTAGTGACCCAAGATTGTGATATTGCCGCCCTGAGTGGGAACAGGCGATATTGAGTCAATAACAATAGGGTTCCACTCATGCTTTACACATATATTATTGCACAACTCAATGGTACCATAGAAGACATCGCCAGTTTGGTAATTGACCTGAAGCAAAACTGTCATTAGAAGATTTTACAAAATTTAAAGTTTGTAGAATTTGCACTTCCAAATCTTGTGATATCAATAGACTCTACACTTGTCAAGTAAGTTCCATAAACAATAGCAAATGTTTCTTTATATTGTATATCATCAATAGTTTATAACATCTATAATTTATTATATCATATTAGTTTTTAGTTATTTTAAAATTTGAATATTGATTACCTACTAACTGCATAGCATGTTGACAAAATGAATTAAGTACAATGAAAAATAGTATCAAATATATATTTCCTTTAGTACTCCTATCAATATCCATATTTATTTGTTAGAGTGGCTATAAAGATATAAGTAAATAGAGAATTGTTTGGTTTGAGCTCAAAAGATAACAACAATTATTGAACAAACATATTTATCAAATCAATCACTCCATCAATAACTGTATCATCGAAAACCAAAATATAAGTTTATTTG
Organism: Heterostelium multicystogenum; assembly: GCA_003667245.1. Taxonomy (NCBI): domain Eukaryota; phylum Evosea; class Eumycetozoa; order Acytosteliales; family Acytosteliaceae; genus Heterostelium; species Heterostelium multicystogenum. The sequence continues at coordinate 116,700 of RCNN01000002.1, read as the reverse complement.
TTATTTTTTAAGTGAGATGGGTTTTAAATATATAATACAATTTGCATGGTTGAAGTAGAGTTATCATTGGTGGGTGTAAATAAAATACATGTGTGTATGTGGGGTGTATATGTGTGTAAATCATAACACAAAAGTTACCATCATCTTCATAATTTATATTTATTATTTATTCACATTGACTTTATTGTATTTAATAGAATATAAATTATAGTTTTAATATAATCATCTAAATATTCTATTATTTATTTAACAATATGAATGATAGACTAATCAACACAAGTTCAATATTTGAATTATTATTATTATAACATGTTAAACCCAGGTACAGAATCAATCTTGAGATCTGGAAATCATAGAATGACAGCATAACCTTTCATCTTTAAATAGAACCGCAAAAAAAAGTTGATGTCATAGAACACACTTGTCATTGTGTCGAGAAAGCGAAAAAAATGACATTTTGCAACATAGTTTTTACTAATTTGGGAAAATATGTTTTTTCGTTGGGATTTCTATGTCGAAATTGCCCAATGCTGTCATCATACCTTCAAATGAAAATTTGGATCGTTTTTTCATTTTTTTGTTTTTTAAATTCCAGTTTTAAGTCAAACTATTTTTATATTAACCAATTATTCAATTGAAGTAATATTAACATTCGAATTGTATTATTATTATACTTATTTTAATTGTATATCTATCCAAATATCTCTCTCAATTTGTATTTGTAAAAAAACGATAGTATTTTAATAAAAATGTCTACCATTAAATTATATTTTAATAAAAATCAAGAAAATATGGACAGACTGAAGAAATGTCCTTCGTTGTATCAAGAGGTAGAAGGAGATGCCGAACAGACCGATGAGAAATTTGATACACCTACTGTTGAAAATGCGGCAACCTATGATCCACCTTACTACCTATACAACTCTCATATTATGAACTACTATGTTACTTTCAAAATGAAGAGATTGCATTTAAAGAGAGACAGGTATGTTTCGCGTTGATTTGTTCATTCTTGGTACAAAGTACCATGGAACCAACAGATTGGCTAATGAAATTAATTTTAAATTTAGAGATGAATTAGTTAACGAAGTCGATGGTGGAACTGTCTCTTTGGATTGGTATAATTTTGGAAAGGAATTTGCTCCAGAAACTCCAACAATAGTAATTACACATGTCTCACAGGTGGTTCACATGAACCATACATCCAATATTTTGCTAAATACGCCTTCGAAACCAAGGGATTCAGATCTGTTGTTTTCAATAATAGAGGTTGTGCTGGAAACAAGATTACTGCTGATACTGGATATTGCGGTGTCAAGGTAGATGACTTGGAAATGTGTATCAGCAAAATCCAGGAGAAATATCCAAATGCCCCATTGTTTTTGGCAGGATTCTCTCTTGGCTCTGTCATTCTGGTCAACTATCTAAAGAAACACTCTGAAGATTCCCCATTCTTGGCACATCTATGTATTTCTAACCCAATGGATATGAGTAAGAGTATGGAGAACCTTATGTCCACATACCTAAACTCATATCTTTATGGAAAGGGATTAGCCGTCAATATCAAGAAACTGCTCTACAAGTTTGGTGATCGTCTCGACAAGTATGCCACCAAGGAGCAAATTATGAAGGCATCCTCCATTCGTGACCTTGACGACCTGATCACATCCAAAATGTTTGGATTTGAAGATGGTGAGCACTACTACCGTGAAGCAAGCAGCTCGAACCATATTGAAAAAACTGCAAAAGCCAATCCTTTTCATCAACGCATCCGACGACTCTATCTCTCCTCCCCAAGGTATGGCCACAGTCTATGAGAAATTCAAAAACAACCCCAACACAATGTTGGCCTTGACTAAGAGAGGAGGACATCTCCGGTTTCATTTCTCACCGTGACTGGAGCTCGTGGGCAGACAAAGCCGGTGTAGAATACTTTTCAACCTTCTTAGAGGAGGAGCAAAAAGAATAAACTAGAGTGACTTATTATTATGTATATTTAATATCGTGTGTACCTATTTATTTCCTTAGTGGTTTATCGTTTAGTGTCGCATCGAAATCCCATGAATTCGCATCCATCTCTTGTCGAAGTGAAGATATATCGAAACTATTGGATCTTCGCTTGTTTACTACTTGGCTGAGTGAGCCTTTGCTACCTACGGTCGGTGACTTTGAGTAGAATCCAAGCTTCAAACCATTGTAGGCAGCACCAAAAGTGGTTGATTTTCTCTTGAAATCCTGCTCTACAATAAAGGTGCTAGAGTTGATTGTCGAGTTTGCAAGTGGTCCTGTGAATACTGTTTCCTTGATGGTTTCAGCCATTTCACAGATGAGGTCCTTTGAAAACTCTATTGTTTCGCCTTGTGGAATTGGAACAATAAATGTTTGGTAGATGTAGTCTTTAATTTCAGAGGGACTTAACTGATTGCTATTGCTATTGTTGCTGTTGTTACTACTATTACTACTTTCAACTGTCAAGCCAATATCGGATGAAGATGTACTTAAATTTGAAGTTTGAATGGCAATGGGTTTAGTTGTATTTGAAGAAGATGAAGATGAAGATGAGGATGGTGATGATGAATTTGTTATATATGTATTGATGTTGTTGGCTTCTTTCTCTTTTTCTTTCTCTTTTGCTTTCTTGTCTTTGGATGATGCTTTTGTATTTTCATAGTATATTTCTCATTCCATAGGATGCTTTCTTTCCTCCGTCTGTCAAAATCGACCCCTTTTGTATTCTTCTGGTTGCGCCAACAGCATACTTCTTATAGTGTACTATTCTATTATCGTTGAAATTATATTTACATCTCACCAAATGTGTAGGTGTCAATAATAATATTCTCTCTTGTTCTTGATTTCTCCTATAAATCATAATTATATATTAATAAAAGGGAGCCAAAGTCGAAGCCTAATCCCATCGAATACTCACTGATTTATACTAATCACAATCCATGCATTACAAATCCCATGTTGCTCGTCTTTTTCGCACATTAAGAAGTGATCGACACAATTACTAATTGCATTCATTCTTGATTCACCCTGTAATAATAATAATAATAATAATTGGTCAAGTTAGGTCCAACACTGTTTTGTTGTTGTTGTTTCTATATCCATATGGATATTAATAAGGTTGTAACTAAACTTTACCCAATCTGATTCTTTTTGATTCTCTATGATGTTGGTTCGGTTGGTTTCAACGGTTATGTTTCCTAAAAATAAGTCTATTGATATCTGTCTAAGTTTATCTAAAAATGTATTGATGTAGTAGCGAGAGAGTGAATTTAACACCGTCTCTAAATACACCCTTTGTGTTTCTCTTTCCAGTTCTTGTGAAATCACCCTTCAGCGCACTGGTTCCGGCGTACTGCTGGCTGATGGCATCACCATTGTTTGCCCAAGCCAACTTGACCTGCTTCAGCAATGATTGTGAATCTTTGCTATTCAGCTCATAAGCCACAGGACGCAAGCTGCTTCTCCAGAATCTTCAAACAATCATGGACTACACGAAGCAACAAACAAGCATCAATATTAATCTATCAATATCCATCCTTCCAAAAGAATATATCAAATGAATCTACTAACCTGCACTAAATTGGTACGATCCAAAACAATCGAGACAATTGGTTCTGACCGTACCATTCTGATAGGATTTGTATCCCGACTGATTCTTCTCTAGATATCCAATTGACTTAATTTTCTCCTCTAGATTCTCAATCAAAATGTCAACTCTATCGAATCTGTTACCTTGACAGAAATGATGGAAATCAAATGCTATATACCTGATATATTTAGAAGAAGTTTCATTATTAGCTCCTCATATCGAAGGTAGAAGTTCAGTGTCTGGTACATACTCAATATCACTCTGGTAGTCATCACCAAAGCTGTAGGGTTTGTTGATATGAATCACCCAAGAATGATTCCGATCCCTTTTGATCTAATAATGTAACCAATGTCTGTGGACCATAGAGTGAAATCTGTTCTTTAAAATGTAGTTTAAATGTGATAACTAGTCATCAGGTTTCGTTAGTTAGTACCATTGTAGATAGTTGCTCTTCCAAATTTAGCATATAAATTACATTAAGAGATTGATCTGGATTTATCTTGATGATTGGTTTAATTCTTCTGCCATTTTGCTCCCAAACCAAAGGGATTGATCCTCTTGTCTGCACGAATGAAAATGACTTTGTTTCGGTTGGTGAGAGTACCTGAAGGATCTGTTCTGTTTCGACATAGTTTGGCCACACTGCCATTCATATCAGAGCCTCTAGTGTTATATCGAGTACCAGCTCTAAACTTGCTTCTCCTCGAAATGATCGAATACGTAAAGCTGTCTCCATTGATAAAGAATTGATAAACTTCTACATCTATATTGATAAACAACAAAAATTAATCATCATTTCTCGCTTGCCAACTTGTTGGTAGAAGTATCTGCTAGGTTATACTCACATCCTCTAATGATTGGTAATATCCAATGAGTCAAATCCTTATCAATCAAAGGTTGCTGAATGAATTTATTCCAATAGAATCTGTCTTCAAAAACTGTTGGATTGTCCACAAACATTTCAAGCTTGAATTAGTACATACGGCTTTGAATTGGATCGGAAAGTTATCTTACCATTTTGTATAGATGGTTAATGGGCTCGTATTGATTCATGACGGAGCTACGTTGGAAAGAGTTGGAAATATCGAGATCGTAGGCGAAATAAAAGTTGGAACGTAATAGATTATTTAACGAGCGTTTGTAGGTCGACTCTAGTCGCTCTCGTGCTCGCCAAGCTCCACTGAACTCATTGAGATTGGAATAAATTGAATGCTGTCGATTTCATAGATGAGTTTGCCTTTGATGCTACCTCGGAGTGTGCGTGATGTAATTGGGACGAGATGGGGTCCACTCAGCAGATTGAGTATACCAACGATACCATATGCTGAAATGCTGTTACAATTTCCTGTTGCTATGCTGCCGCCACTTCCAGTCATATTGATGCTTCCACTGCTTCCGTTAGCGCTGGCGGTGCTGATGCTGCCGCTTCCCCCATTCGACAGAACGCTGCTCAACATAGGCAACTCTGCAGCACTTCCGCACTGGATGCTGCCGAAACTCTGCAGTGAGAGTTGCGCATGTTTGTCTATCGATGACCAAACAATCTGTGCTAATGGATGGTGCCACGAATGAGCTTGACAATGCAGGTGAGCTGCTGCCACTGTTGTTGTTGCTATTTATCACTGGTTTACATATAATTTTATCTTTATATAATACAACAGTCATTTCTTGATGTAGACCTGTCGATTGTTATCAATTTGACGAATTAGTAATGTGCTACTTGGTTACTATGGGTGATGCAGTAGTTACCATGATAGTTAGGAGTTATCTCAACAAAGCTGGCGTCGGATTGCGTTCTTTCTTCTCTTGTTTGTTGCGAGGTGTTGGACAGCGTGTCAGACATTTCCAAAAAGTTATAAACAGGCGAGTCCAATGTGAAGGACATCGAAGATTGAGATTTGGGTGATGAACTTGGTGCCGGCGTAATAGGCGAAGTCTTTCAATGGAATAGAGCCCACGGTTCTCTGCTTCTGATCGATTGCATTGTCGTTTCTACAGCTGACATTGTTGCTGCCATCGTCATGTTCATCGGCCACATACGCATAGTCTTCAACAATTAGATTTGTCGTATTCCCACCGACATATTGAAAAACAATGGAATCAGAAGCTGTGTATCTGTGCAGATCTTCACCGTCATTTATCGGTTCTGCTATTTTCACGACTCTGATTTTCTTCGGCAGTCGAGCTTGTATTTGTAAATGAGCTCAATGAGCTTTGATTGCTCGCACTGCCATTCCCCACAGGTATTCTGTCCATTCAACAATATATATTCCTCTGCATCAACTAGTTTACTTTCATCACTATTACTTGTATTATTATTATTGCTTGTATTGTTGCTGTTGTTGCTACTGTTGTTATTGATATAAGAATTACTTCTTTGGCCTATTTTGACAATGGGAGAGTCAGGTCTATTTTGCGGTGGAGTTGAAGGCGATGAGATATTTATAAAACTCATCTCTTCTTGATTATCTTTCGTCTATCTTATCCTATGATAATTGAGCTTAGATTTATAAGATTACAATGTTCTGATTCTTATGATTATTTTGATTATTATGATTCTTTTTCTAAATGTTCTATTCTGTTCTGTTCTGTTCTGTTAAAGATCTCGACCGCCAACTTTATCAACAAACCAAGGTGTTGGTCGCTATAGTATAGTGCTACAAACTCTCGACAGTATCCTCGACAATACTCTACTTAGTTGTTGAAGTGAATTGATAGGTAGTACCAAAATGCAATGTAATGGTAGATAATGCACTTATGTAATGTTTGTTTTTGTTACAAAATCAAAAGATATTTTAACTTTTTGGTATGGCTTTTCGAATCGATTGCCCTCCCTTTACAAAAATTTTAAAGTTTTTTTCGAGCAAAAATCACACACACACCATTGCATCTCACAATAAAACTCATCAATCAGATCATTTTTTGCATGGGTGAGTGTGTGTGTGCTTACTTATAAAGGTTTGCAAATTTATAATAATATCTTTGTTAATTTGGAAAACGAGATTTATTGAAAGGTGAGCTTTACTTCTTCACACTTTTTCTCCTTTCAAACTTTATTTGGACATATAAAACTCCATATATATATATGAAGTCTTATTATTGATATTGAATAGTACAACATACAAAATACCCTATATTATATGTTGTGCTATTAGTAAATTACAGGTTATATACTTAGTACTGTGGATTTAAGATATTTTGAATGATGGTTTCTTTTGATTTAAGTTCATTTTCGAGATATATTTTTTTCACTCTGTAGCTGCTCAATGTTTTCCAAGAGTGACTGGACCTCATCTATTTTCTTTTTGTATTCATTATTGAGTTCATTCTTTTCATTTATCAGGTCGGTGTTACGATCTGTAGTAGCTTGGTGTTGCTCCTGTATCTTAGAATGCTCAGATTGCAAACGTTGCAATCTGCTCTCAAAGTTTTTGTTTGATATCTTTAGTGTCATTTCTAAAGCCATTGCTTGGTCGGATTTCTCTTGGATCTGTTGTTGGAGTGAACTGCTCTTCAAGTCTGTCTCTGTTAGCTTTTGGGTTAAATCTCTCATTTGAATCTTCATTTCGTTCAAATCTAGATTCCTTCTGTATTTTCAACTCCTCCTTCTCCTTTTTGAGTAGTTCTATTTGTGCTTTGAGCTCTTCGATTTCATATTTCTCAGATTCAGGAACAACTGCGGTGGCTTTAGCTTCCCTCACCAAAGACTCATTCTGTAGAGTCAATATCTCAACCATTTTCTTGAGCCTAGCATTTTTCGTTGAGTGCGTCGAGTCTCTTCATTCCTTCTGAGACCTCCACCTGCTCATTCACCAACAAAGTCTGGATATTGGACTCCTTGTTTGTAGATAGCAGTTTTATGTAGGCTGCTCGCGGCCTTGCAATAACTGAGTCTGAAATATCAATTTTAGCTTCTGAATCTCCATCTTCATCTTGATTTTCCTTCTCATGTGGGAGGTTTGCACCATCAGGGAATGAGCCGTAAAGCATGCTGTCACCGACAGTGGAGATAGCAAGATGTACAAATCCAAAATTCAAATCTTCCAAAGAAGGAGTGACTTTTTTGGTTAAGTCAGTTGCTCCACTTGCTTCAGAGTCTAAGTACGAGTCCAATGGATTGTTCAGTTCTGCAAATTCATGAATATCGATTGGAATATAATATCTTGGTGGCTTAACCAAGTTAAAGTGTTCTCTTGCAGAAATTTCCTCGTCAATTTGGGCTTTTATCTGTCTTGCTTGTGAAGCAATGAAACGTTTGCTAGCTGTATTATAAGCTGCTCTTCTCTTTAGTTCATTTACGTATTGTGGATGGTATTCATTAATGCTCTGTATTTCGGCAAGTAACAATTGATCGTTTTGTGTGTTGTCATTGAAGTAATTTACGATGGATTCAACGTTGATCAGCGATCTGACAAGTTCGTCAAAAGTGGTGGAAAGTTTGGAAAGTTCAGCATTTAGGTTACTATACACTTCGTTGTACCATTTGTAACACTGATCAATATACAGATTGCATTCGTTGACAGTTGGATAGGTATCACATACAAATCCATACATATCATTCTTGTTCTTTGTTTGGTTCACTAGTTTTGGTGTGAGGCTAATCTCTCAATGGATTTATTAAACAGTTGTCTCAATTCCGATTCCTTTTCGTTGTACTCTAAAATTCTACAAATATTTCGATCGATTAGATTGGTCCAGACTCTGAGAAATCAGGCAATGAAATTACTTACTTTGTTAAAATAGCATGGTATTTTTTTTGATCCAAATGTATGGTTTGCAAAGATTGGGTGAAGAAGGAGTTTTTGGTTTTATTCAAGTTGTCGCTGTAGGACTTGATGAAAGGTATACGGTCGATGAGTAGGCTATCAAGTTCTTCGCCATTGATGTTGATATCTTTGAATTCTCTGATTTTCTCAATGGCCTGATTGAGGGTCGAGTTGTTTTTCATGTCAATCTTTTGAAGGCAGTCTTTAAACTCTTGTTTATCACTTGTGAATGAAGAGTGCTCCATGTAAATACTTTGGTCTCAATCTAAGCATTTATGATACATACATTGCTTCTAAATAATAGTCGGCCAGTAGATTGTGAATTTTGATGATCACTTCTGCTTTTCCTAATAGGGTTTCAGCTTGCTTGTGGAATGTTCTTGCTTCGGTAAGCTTTTCCTATAATAGAATAATATTAATATGTTAGCAAAATATAATAAGCAACCATGATCATCGTACATACAGTGAGCTTATCAATTGTATTTTAATCCTTGATTGTAAAATTGAACTACTGGCACTTTTTTGTAGTTCGATTCGTAAAGCTTAGATATTCTCTCAATTGGAAGGAATATTAATGGTGCCATAACGGTTCTTCTTTGGATAAGATATAGTTTTTCCTTTGAAAGATTGGTTAGTTACACCACTCGTGTGTTTGTTTAAATAAGAATGAATATAAGACTTACGACTGTATATAATGGTCTAATATTAGTGTCGCTTAATGGATGAAGCTGATCACTATCGTAGTAGGAAACGAGTGGAATGTAGTTTTCTAGGATATGTTTTGTCTTGATAGACATCATACAGATATTTGAGTGTTGTCGTGCTTATTGGTTGAGGGTCGACTGGCTTGACAAGAGTGATTGCTTTGCTCTGGACCCAATCACACTTGGAGATAGCTTCAATCGAGCTACGACTCGATGGATTGTGATCCATCATGCCAGAAATCATCTTCTTTAAATCGGAAGAGTAATCCCCCAGCAACCCACATGCATTCGCTCCATTCATTGGCTGAGGGATATCTTTCAATGAGATACAAGCACGTGCCAGATAATAAAGGACGACACCCAACGAGTAGATATCGACTGAGTGGTTGTATTCTTTGTATCCAACCTCCGGTGCCATGAAGAATCTCGATCCTACACCGGATATAAGGATAGCGTTGGAAGTGGCAAATCCAAAATCGGAAACTAAATCAATGGAACAAAGTAGTTAGTTAGTCGCTAACTAACTCGATTGAGAACAACACTGTCGGTCAATTCAAAGCTTACTTTTGAATACATATCTATTGTTGACAAAGTTTACTAGGATATTGGCAGGCTTGAGGTCACGATGAATGATTGGCACCTCACGCTTATGCAAGAACTGTAATGCAGAGAGAATTTGCAAGAATATAGTCTTCAAATTCTCTTCGGTTTTGGCCAGTGTATCCTTTGTTTTGCTTTGACTTGGCACCGAGATTTCACGGATATGTTTGAGCAACGAACCATTGTTGCAAATATTCAAACACATAACTAACGTCGTCCTATTTCCAGTCAAGTAGTAGTAGTAGAGTCAGTAAATGGTGATAATAAGTCACTCACAGTTTTCACCAACTTCATCAGTCAAGTCTTGACAACAGCTGGCTGAACTTACCAAAACGTCATGGATGTTGACGACATGTGGATGCTGTGCACTACCTTTAAGTGTTTTGAGTACCTTGCATTCGGGTTTCAATGTATTTCGTTGCCTTCGAATTCTTGGCGTACTGTGATACGGTGAGCACCTTGAGAGCATATCGCTGCTGGTTAGAGGTGGACACGACCTCGTACACCTTGCCAAAGGAACCACCATCAATGTACCTGATAATCTTATAGCCATGAATAACTTCACCAGTGTCAGTGTTTGGCTGTTGATTGATCAACTGCTGTTTGGTCTCATTTGGTGAACTTGAATTTGGTAATCTCCCAAACATTACTAACAAAGGCAACAGAACAATAAATGTATTGTAATTTAGAGAGAGAGAGAGAGAAATAAGTAAGTCGTAAGAAAGTAAATAAATATTAAAGATAACACAAACACTATATATATAAATTATATTACTTACAAATACACACAACACACCAACAACAACAAATAAACAAACAAGTAAACAAACAAATAAAAAAAACAACAACTACAATTATAATAATAACAATAATAAAGTTTGACTTTTAAAGAAAATTGATTGAGTTGAGTATAGTAGTGTGAAGTGAAACACTCAAATCAAATACAAAGAATATACTAGTAATAGTAATAATATAAAGTGATTTCTAAATCGGGGGAAACAAAGCAATGATCAAAAAATAATAATAATAATAATAATAATAATAATAATAATAATAATAAATTAAATAATTCCAAATTTATCAAAACTTGATAATTTGATTTAGAGAGTAAGTGGTAATTTTCTTTGCATTTTGTTTTTTTTTTTAAGAACAGGATATTTGTTGGTCCACAAGTTGGATAAAACATCTAAGTTTTGTTTGATTGTTGTTTCATTGTGGGGTGACCAAACGCCAACTCATGTGTTGGTACACTTTAAATCATTTTTTGTGTGTTAAATTATTTAGCTTTTGAATTTGGTACATTTGGATGAATGGATCACCTCAAATATCACTCTTACCTCGATCACTTAAAATTTTATATCTATATCTATGTCCAACTTTTGGTGAGGATTATGCTACATCTGATTCGAATCACTCCAATTGAATCTTGAAGAACTGTCATATCTCCTTACTCATGCTGGTATGGTCGAAATCAGTAATTCAAAAGATACAGCCTTTGGTCGCTATGATTAAGAGCTAAAGATATTTATTGCCAGACTTGCTACTTTGGCTAAAACTTTGAATTCAGCAGATTCGACTCTGATACGATCTGAGAGAGTCTTGACTTGTCGACTTTTCCTACTTCCATGTCGCGACTCTCTGTCCCAAGTATGTGTTTGAGAGTGTTGCTTCTTGGCACTGCCGCCCAATCGCTCGTTTTCTCTTTCCTTGCGCTTGTGCTGCTCAAGCAATGATTCAGATCGATACTTTTGATTGTAGTTTGACATTGACTCTTCTATCTCTTGCTCACGCTTCATTGCAAACATTTCTTTGGAACTCAGATGCTTGCTTCCTCCTCTGTTGTTGTTCTGCGCTTCCTCGTTTTGTCTGCGCTCTCTTTCTCGGGTGTTTCCGTCCAGGCAGATGTGTCAACGCCTCCATTTATGTGTACATTTTGATTCATACTGAATTTTCTATTTTGTAATTGAGCTAAATATTGGTGCATAGTATTTTAGTATTGACATGTTCATCACCAAACAATCCCATCCAATTGATCCCCAATCTTTTTATACTTACAACCTGATTTTCTGTCGGTTGGTAATGATTTCATCCAATCCTCTCTCATGCTACTGCTGCTAGCTGATGATTGTCCATTACCTGTCTTGTCATTTCTCACTCTATTCCACTGCTCTTCTTTACTAATGCTATCATCATCTTCATCACTACTACTATCATCCTGTGATGCTGTGGCTGTAGGTCTTGGCGGTCCAACTGTAGGTCCAATCAAAGGTCTTGGTGGCCCAACAGTTGGTCCTACACTAATTTTTATTATCTGTATCATTATCCACTACTATCATCTAATCTAGGACCCATTACTCTCCTGGGTGGTTGTTGTGATGGTGGTCTTGCAGGACCAATTGTCGCAGAAGCATCATTTTTACTATCCTCCGATGATAAGGATGGTCCTATCTGCCTCTTCACAGGAGGCGGTCCTGCAGGACTTATTGGTTTACTATCTATATCTTACTATCATCGCCCAAACTAGGTCCTATTACTTTCTTTTTTGTTGTACTATCATTATCATCACTGGGTGGTGGAGGTGGTCTTGCAGGTCCTATATAAATGACATCTTTGCAAATGAGATTTATACAACTATCAGGTGACAATTCAGTCGTATCAGGTAATAAATGAAAATTAAGAATTTGCAAATTCCATTATTATTGGTTTTATAAAAATGTGTTTGATAAGTTATTTATTTTCGAGCTCTAAAATTAATTTTATTGCATCGAGTACATCGTTGACTACGTATTTCGCTGGATTGACAGGATCGTTCTCTTTACCCTTGAAAAATACCAGTTCGTACCAATATACTGACCCATCCTTCACTCTCGAGTTGGTTGGCACCCCTTGATATCAGAATTGTGGGTTGTCTCCGATTGCATAAATATGCTTGGGTGAAGACAGCTGCAGCTTCTCTAACTGAACATTTAACAATTGCTTTGCATAGTTGTATGTAGTCTCATATGGCTATTTTGAGGCAGAAGTTGATATGGGATTAATATCTGAAATAGATGAGAGCAATGTGTTTTGATTCCTTACCTTTCCATAGTAGGTTACACTCAGTGGATAGCCTGCCACCTCTTGGAATACGGTGGAAAAGACATTTGATGAGTGCACCCATTGTAAACGTGGGAGAACAAACTCTCCACCATAGGTGAAGTCGGGATTGGCGACGTGCAGCTCAATGATTTGCTTTGAGGCGATATTAATGTTGTCCTTTGTGATAAGTCCATCGGCAGACTGCAACACATCTGTTAGAATCTGGATGCATTCTCCCCAGTCGCTGGGTTCCTCAAACATGACAACTGCACCGTAGGGAATATCGTTGTCTACAGACTCTTCCTTGATTCCATAGTCATTGGCGACGCCCTCTGTCCAAAACTTTGAGTATTTAGCAGGACACAAATAAGGTCTCTTCTCGATATACTCATGAATCGAAGTGTAATGCTTGAATCCATACCATGCAGCCAATCCCTCTGCAGTCTCCCTTCTTTCTGGCCACAACCCAATACGTTCTTGTCAGCAAACTTTTCAGTCAATGGCTTCATTGGTGTATGAGCAACCATCACCTTATCCTCATCAATCTAATTCATCATACAATAATGTCATACATTGTCAGAACCTAACCAACAGTATATCTCAAACATTCATAACAAAACCTAACCTACAGTATATTTCAAAACCATCGAAATCTTCTTGGCTTTGTCTCTCTCTGAGAAACCACCGTTGTTTGTGACGAACACATAAGGAATACGAGGCTCTGAAGTGACAGGATCATGTAGCATATTCAAAGCTTCGATCGCAGTTGGAATAGGTACACCATCCTTCATCAAAACACCATCGATGTCAAATACAATACCAAAATGTACTATTACTATTATTAGCTGTCACTGTCATTTTGTGTCTATGTGTATGTGGATCTGTATGTGTATGTCTTTTGTAATCCTAACAAATTTATCTGATTCTCATTGCAGTGCAGTACAAATCTAAAATTAATTAAACGAACAGTACCAATTTAAAAATCTTTTAATTTCAAAAAATTCAACCAAAAATATGAATAAATATAAATATAATAATTTTTAATCAAAGATATATGACTATTTAAATCTTTCGTATTTTTTACTTTAGGAATATTCGACATTTGACTTTATCTTTTTTTATTTTTAATATCCGATAACTATGTGTTAATTGTGTGAGTTTATATTGTAGTATTGTGTTGATGTTGGGTGGTTTTGTTTAGTTTTGTTTGGCACCAGCATTGCACCAGCTCAGTTCACTGTAATCTTGAAAAATTTTCAAGTTTTCTAAAAAATATTAATATGTTTGATTCATTTTTAAATTCATTGTGTGTTTTGCTAGTTCATTCTTTACATTTATAACCCTAATTAGTATTATTATACATTACATTTTATAGTTAATACATATATATATATTATAGATTTATATAGAATCATAAATGTTTGTCCCACAACAAATAGAGGTTGCAAATCCACCAACCGATGGTATTACATCACTCAAATTCTCATCGAAAAACAACTATCTTACCGCTGGTTCATGGGATAAACAATTGCGCGTGTTTGGGAAGTTACAAACCAACCTCAAGCTGCAATGAAGGCAATGATCAACTATGAAGCACCTATACTATGTACTGACTGGGCTCCCGTATGTATCATACACTTCTGTTGATCTACATTTGATCGATTCATCGAGCTCGATTGATAAACATAGATTAAATATACTAACATGTTTGAATAAACTTGATAATATGATACTATCAATATCTATATATAGGATTGTTTTAAAGTATATGCAGGTGGATGTGATAATAAAGCAAAAGTATGGGATTTACAATCAAAATACATTGACTCAAAGTAGCACAACACAATGCACCAATTAAAGATCTCTTCTGGATTGAGGAAATCAAGGTTTAGTTACAGGTAGTTGGGATAAAACACTGAATATTGGGACTTGAGATCACCTACACCAGTGATGTCGGTTGATCTGCCTGAGCGTGTATATGCACTCGATGTACTGCATCCTCTCTTGGTCGTCGGAACAGCCGATCGTAAAGTAATGATCTACAATCTCGCAAATCCAGCTACTGCTTATAAAACAATAGATTCACCATTGAAATATCAAACTCGTTGTATATCTTGTTTCCCCGATAAATCTGGTTTCGCCATGGGATCTATCGAAGGTAGAGTTGCAATTCAATATATTGATGATAAACAAACAGAGTATGTATCCAAAACAAACCGATGATAGCTAAGTCTATTAATTGAAGCCTATGCTAACTACTTAACAAACCTTATTGTTATTGGCGTCATTCTACAGTTCATTCACATTCAAATGTCACAGAGAGTCAGTGGCTGACGGTACAATGCCTACAGTGTCAACAGCATTGCATTTGCACATCCATACGGTACCTTTGCAACAGCTGGTTCGGATGGAACCTTCAACTTTTGGGATAAAGAGAATAAGAATCGTTTGAAACAGTTTCCAAAGAACAACAACACAATTTCAGCTGCATGCTTCAACCCAGAAGCTACTTTATATGCTTATGCTCTTTCTTATGATTGGTCGAAAGTAAGTACCACTATCTGCACAACCGACTTGCAATCATAGATACTAATAACTCTTTAAATAACACAAATATAGGGTGTACCAGGAGCAATGGACAATAACACTAATAAAATTCAAATCCAAGTTGTTCCAGAGATAGATATCAAAGCAAAAGGAAAGAACCCAAAGAAAACTGGATCAGTACGAACTGTTCCATAACTAGTTATTTAAAAGTCACCTAAAATGGTCTCAATCCAAATTTAATATCGCACAAATAAATAAAAAATAGATCATATTTGTTTAGAAGATACATACAATCGCAATTATCAAACAAATCAATTCACTTTCTTTTATGTATAAATGTTATTTCTTGCTTTAATAATGACTTTGTATTGGAAATACAATAGCTTTTAAATTATTATAAATGAAACTAAATCATTGAAGACATAGTCAAAATTTGATTATTAATCAAGATTGAAAATATAGTAAAGCTAAATAGTTTTGGGAATCCATATTTTACAATAGATTGTTATGAATGATTGTTTTATAGCTTTTTACACCGATTTGGAGATTAGTAGACAATAAAATGATTATAATTTACAATGATTTGTATATATTGTTTTTGCTGAGACATTTGGTTCTCTTACAGAGAGTAAGATGAAATTTCGTTTGATATATATCTTGCTGAATGGTTTGTGGTACCATCATATCGATTTCATAAAAATTTAGTTCATTTGTAGCAATCTCGAGAATAAATTGTTGATTTTTAGGGTTTCTTTTCTTAAAAAATCCACCAACAGGAAGTTTATGATGTTAATCTTAATCTAATTTCAACTTATGAAGTACCTCTAAGAGCTCGGCTGGAAAAATCATTAATAGATGTGAAGAGGTTTAAAAAAATAAACTTACTTTCGTTCTTGGTAGATACCATTATATTGGAATCATCTATTTAAAAGGAGAAAAGGTAAGAAGAATAAGAATTAGAATTTGTTAATTTTGAATGAGTATTCGTTTGGATATTGGTTTGTGAAACTTACGAGATGGAGATTCATTAGAAGAAATGATGATATCAAATTGATAATTATCAGGAATTGCTGAGAGATTACAACAACACTTCCATCAGTATATCTAATATAGAACTCCTTGTTTGAGGACAAAGCGAATTCTTGTAATATAATTTGTTTTATCTCCTCCCCAGTGGCTCCAGAATAGTATGATATCTTCTTGTAATTTAAATCATGAGGATATTTAACCATAATGTTCTTTTTTGTGGTAGTTGGCGATTTAAATAGGTTCATTGTTTAATACAAATTTTGAAAAGCATATAGGATATAATGTTTAAAGATAAAGTGACAAATATACAATTACAAATGTTTTATCAGGACAATGAAATAATTAAACAAATTTTTAAGTATTTTATAATATTTCTTAGTATTGTAAGATTCATACTCAATTTCCACATTTGAAATTGATTATAGTCAAAGTTTTTATTATCATAATACACACATTTACTAGATAATAAACTTTTGTAATTTCATCTAATTAACTGATTAATCTTTTATTTTCAAAACTGTATCAAATATATAAATATTTATAAACTATTTTGGTAATAAACTTTTTTATTGATTGATCCAAAATGAAATTTATTGTTATATCAATTTTTTATACAGATAGTATCTTTATATCATTTATTTATTATTATTATAATGTTTAGATATCTATTAATAATGTCTATCTATAAGATTAAAGGACTGTTGTGATGACCATAATTTGTAGATTTTTCCTTGGAAATCCATCTTTTGTTTTTGTTTTTTTTTTTTTTTTGTTATAACCATACAGTTGTTTATTTAAGGTAGGGTTTAGAAGCCTACAGATTTTCTTTTTACAACCACAGGCCGGTTGTGATATGACCATCATTTTATAGAGGCATGACTGCCTATTATTATTTGGAGCAAGGTGTTTCAACAGTGGACTGTTAAGTATTTCGAAGCGACAGAAGATTTTAAGAGTACACCAATGGTTTACGTAGTTGAGGGCTTCGCTTGTCAATTTACATATTCTTCATGGCGGGATGGTATCATACAGACTTGAAAGTACATGGGTTCACTGGAAAGGTATGGGGAAAAAACTGGAAAACCCGGGATTCGAACCCACGACCCAAGGCATCACAAGCAGACTACCATACCACATCAGCTATTCTGCCTTGGGCTCTTCATGGGTTTTTTTTTTTTTTTTTTTTTTTTTAATCATCCAGGTGATCATAATTTATTAATTAAATAATAAATGGTGAGGGTCAGAACCTCACAGTGTTCTAATATATATATTCACGACACAAAGGGACAGTCGTGATTGTCCGAAATACATTTTTTTTTTTTTCATTTTTTCCCGTTTCCTGTTTTTTTTTTTTTTTTTTGTTTTGTATTCATATCCAAATGAAATATTAATCTATAAATGAACGCGGAAGCACCAGATTGGGGATATCGCAACCAGAGATGGTGAAAATGTTCCAGTCTTTTTTGAACTCATTGATAGCAACGGTGGTGGCTGGTTCAGCAGTGCCTTTGGAAGTCAGCGATAAACAGAGCTTATGGTAATTTATTGCAACCAAGTTTTTATAGTACTTGCTTGACAACTTAGGAATGTTAGTGAAGTCAAGTGTCTTATCACCATACAGATTGTTGGACACCACTCTCCATATGGCTCTGATTATGCACGCGGTTAAATGCAGGAACGGCAGTTTGGTTCTCTTACCTGATTTGGTATTTATAAAAGAGATGTTAGTGATAGACCAGTTTAGGAGATTGTAACTGCAATATCTTCTATATTGATTCTTGATTTTTGATAGTAAAGTTAACCCAAAAAGAGCAATGCAACCAAAGAAATAATGGTCATATGGCTTTGAGTCTATTGAAAGACCACACAGGACACAGTTATGCTCTTCCCTGAGATGGTTAATGGGGAGAGCGTGGGCGAAGAAACGGAATATAACGTCTCGACAGGCCGGACCTTTGATTTTGGCTATGTTCTTCATGGCGGTATCATACAGTTACAGTTTTCTTCACCATTTTCCGCATGCGAAAAAATTAAACTTTAAAATATTTTTGCTCTGCTGAGATTCGAACTCAGATGACTGGATTCAAAGTCCAGGATACTAACCCTTATATGACAGAGCATTTTGATGAAAAGTTGAAAAAAATCCATTATTTATATAATATAAACAATGAAAAAGATTTTTTTTTTTTTGTTTTTTTTTTTCTTTTTGATATTGATTATAATCAAAATTATCTCAAAAAGGATCTTTAATATTCAAAATAGTGTTTAACCTTGGAATTACACTGTGAAAATCAACTAAAAGTTATTTGAAATCTGTCAACTTCGGTCATTTATAAGAAATTTGGACAATATATCTGTTATAAAATGCTCCACTAACCAAACATTCTTTGATGGTTAGATAGCCATTACCAAGTAAATAAACAGAGAATATTGAAATAAAATTGATTAAACTTGTGGAAATTACACAGAAATTCTAACTAAATTAATTTTGAATATTTGGTGCAATCATTTGATTCTTTGATTCAATTTAATATTCTTACCATATGTAATATTACCCAACTAAGGTATAAACTCTAACTTAAAACTAGAAACTCTTACCTGTTGAGGAGATGCTTGGAAATCAATGCCTTTGCTCGACATTCACAAGAAATAGGTTTAAGACCAATAGCCACAACTCTGGTTTAAGAAATGTAGGATAGATATTTGACGATGGTATTAGATTATTTACAGTGGGGCAAAGATGTATCTCTGGGGTATTGTTGGGCATTTTTATTTCTAAAAAACCAAGTATATAGTAAATGGATTTGGATGGGATGAGACCATCAATATTGAATATTTGCAGTATGTGGAGTGCATGATGTGATTCCACAAAATCAACCCAACCTTACTACTTAAAAGATTGATTGAAAGATCGTTAAAGTTTCTGTCCCAACACTAGATTTTTTGTAAATGAAACATCACATTTGATTACTTTGTCAACATATGATGAATGGTGCACCCCTAAAAAAATGGAACAGCACGAAAACACCATTAAAAAGATCGTTGCCGGGCATTTTTACAAAAAAGTGACATTATGGAATAATATCTTTCATGTGGTATTGATTAAAAAAAAAAAAAATAATTAAAAAAAAAATAAAGACCGTTGGGCAAAGATGATTCATACCTTTGCAAAAAAATATCTAAAATTTTCAAATCTTTGTGGTCGAATTTTACGAAATACCTCATAATCAGAGGTGGCTTTAAAAGAAAAATCATACAAATACGTGTGTTGAAGATTAAAATGTGGTTGCAGTTTGTTTTTGATTCTGGTCATTATGGTTTGATGCTAGTGCAATTATCATTTTCGAAGAGATCTTTTTTGACATTTAGGCTGTGCTTGGTTCCACCTATCAGAATTTAGGGCGCACTGTATGAAGATGCCCCCTTCTTTGCATCCAAATTAATCAAAGCTTAAGTTTTGGTTTTCCCAAAATGAAACTGATCATAGCACAAAAACTTTGTAAAGAATCATAACAATAATTTCATAAATAGAATTTAATACTGCTCGAATTCCATCAATTTGACAATTGTTTTTTTTTTTTTTTTTCTTTTGGTTTTTTGATACCTGGAATACCAACGACACATCTAATTAGATAGACAGGTTTTCTCCCACCTTGACTAACGACAACAGCACCACTCCACCAGAAAATAGACACAAGACATTAAACTTTATGAAAACTTTGATTTTCTTTTCTTTTGTTCTTATTACCAAAAAGTTGTAAAATACAATACATTACCTTATATTTGTCATTCAAATCAACTCAAATCAAACCTCAAATCAAACTAACTACACAATAGAATATAACAAACTACAGTTACTTTTTTGTTTTATTTCAACACATATAAACATTTTATCTGAATTCAAATATTACATAATATTTAGTAATATAATTAATATAGATAGATTCTTTAAATTACTTTAAAGAGGAACAGTTGTAAATAAATATATAATAATAATCATTCTAAGATAGATCCAGCCAACCATCACAAATTCTAAACCATCATCAGAAAATGTAAATATCAATAATTATCTCCTTTGAATCATATGGATTTTTCAAATATCTTTTTGTTTTTTTTGTGTAAGCTCCTGACTTTCTTTGCTAAACGTTTCTTTGCTTTGCTTTTTCTTTCCTTTCATTTGGCCCCTTTCTAAATGTGAATTAATTACCAATCATTTATATATTTCTTTGTAATCATACATTTCAAAATTTACCTGTATGTAAGGTAAGTTTAATTCTTTTCCTTGTTCTCTTTTTGTTTCAAGATTTTTAATTTCAATATCTTGGTACATCAGTAACATCTTCGCCATCAGCCAACAATCTGTTAAAAATAGAAAGCACAAAGTAATTTTCGAATATCCAAATCAAAATATTTTGTACAAATAGGGCCAGCCATCTATGACATAATACGCATTTGTTCATTGTGTGTTTTTTGGTTTGTTTGCCATGTCATTGTGTTGACACTAGTCCAATAAATGGGTAGCAACAACAGATTGTAATTCACGCACAGTGTTTGATCACTTTGTTTCAACAAAAGCATTTGTTGTTTTTAACAATAGTCTTACTGGTAACACCCATTCACATCAGAAAGTAAAAATAAAAACATCATAATCCATCACAGAGTGCCAACACCATCTTGATTATTATTTTTGCGAGTTGATCATAAGCAAAAATTTTCTCAAGCACAATCAAAATCGACCTTCAAATTTTGCTGAAGGCACAAAAAACACAAATCAAACCCCCCTCCAATGACAACATTGGTAGGCAACAACATCGATTTCATTGGGGGAAGATAATCAAAGATTGTTTTGGTTATCAAAGGATATCCGATATGATTGCAAATATTCTTTTTATTAATTATTGAGATATCAGGAGGCAAAGCAGAAATTACAGGTATCCTCCCAAGACCATCCTCAAACCAAAATAGTTATACAAAAACAATAATAATATTCCAATTGGAAGATAACAATTTTCTTTAATCACTTTCCTTATGTTATATTCTACCGTTTTTATCTCATCAAATCAAATACTAATAGTATAATTATTAATCAATTAGAATTAAGTTTCATATAACCAAATAAACGAATAAATAATAAAATGGGATGCACACAAAGCTCAGAACAAAAGTCAAGTCTCAACATTGACAAGGAACTTGCCAGTGAAAAGAAAACCTTGGAGAGAGAAATTAAATTATTATTATTGGGTATGTTGGATTTCAGAGGCTATTCAAAAGACTTTTTTATTAATATCTTGGTATTTAGGTGCTGGTGATTCTGGTAAATCAACCATTGCCAAACAAATGAGATATATCCACACCAAAGGTTTCACCGATGATGAAATTAAATCATTTAGAGATATTATGCAATCCAATGTTTTGCAATGTGTCCAATTGTTGATCAGAAATTTGGAAAAACTACGATATGAATGTAGCTGAAGAACTCAGAGAAAGATCCGAATATTATGCCAACGCAAATCCATATGAGTTGCCTCTTGCCCCACATATGTGTGAAGAGTTATCTAAAATGTGGAAGGATCCAGCAATCCAAACCCTATACAACACTAAGAGACACGAATTCAATTTACCTGAAGTTGCCGGATAGTATGTATCAAAGAATAATCATCTTATAATATTAGTTGAAAGTTAAAGCTAATTCTATTTTCAAAAAAAAAGTTGTTTGGCAAATATTGAAAGAATCGGTTCAGAAAACTATACTCCAACTCAAGAAGACATTTTGAAGTGCCGTCAAAGAACTACTGGTATGAAGGAAACTGTTTTTGTCGTAGACGATGTTAGATTCCGTTTGTTGGATGTAGGTGGTCAAAAGAATGAGAGAAAGAAGTGGATCCACTATTTCGAAGACGTCAAGACAATTATTTTCTGTGTTGCTTTGGGTGATTACAATATGAATCTTGTTGAGGATGGTGCCACCAACCGTATGATGGACAGCATGAAGCTTTGGAGAGACATTGTCAACAACGAATACTTTAAGAATACATCATTTGTATTGTTCTTGAACAAGAACGATATCTTCCGTGAAAAGATCACCAAGGAACCACTCAGCCAATACTTCCCAGCCTACACTGGTGGATTCGACTATGAAAAGGGTCTCGAGTTTGTTAGAAATCAATATCTTTCACATGTTCCAGCCGGAAAGACTGTAGTAGCACATGTAACCACCGCCACCGACACAGAGAACATCAGTGTTGTATTTGACGCCGTAAGAAGATCAATTATCAACCAAATACTCAAGATCCACTTTTAAATAATAATAGTAAATAGTAACAATAATATTTAACAGTCACAACCACATTCAATCAATCAACTCCACCCCAAACCAAAAAACGTTATTTTTAGTCAACTTCGCAGCTCATTCGCCAATCAACCTATTTATACAATCAAAATCAATACCCGCTACTGTTTTAATTAGCAAGTGTGACCTCTGTTCAAGTCACCTTTTTTTTTCCCAACGCCAAACAATCAACCAACAAATATTTTTATTTGTCACACATTGAATTAGTTATCTAAAAACAACATGCTACAACTAACAACTCCCCAACTACCAGAAGTTCACAGTCATTGTACAATGTATCTCCATGTCACGTCACTCATATTCATGTCCATGCTTCATTCCTGTGGACGACCTATTACTTTATCATATTTTTTATTCTTTCAAAATTAAAATAAATAACAAAAAAAATTAAAATGATATCGAAAGTGATTATGATTATGATGATGATTCAAATCATTTCTTATTTATCTCTTTCCATTCTATTTTGTATATATCAAGTGAATCACTTGTACCAGCCATTGTCATTGTTATTGGCCTGGTTATCTTCATTTTTAATTCATAAAGCTATGAGTGCGACACAACTCCAACTTTGCCATTTTTATCACTTTGATTGTTAAATTAGGCTTCATTATGCTTTTTGATTGGATTTCTGTTTTATTTTTTCTTGAGAATTGTGTGTTTGGAACCAACAATAATAGCTTCACACTCTTCAAGAGTTCGATTCAGATCAAAACATGTCATTTTTAGATGAATTAAAAAACAGTAGAAAACTAAAGAATGTCGATACAGTTATAACTAACAAAGATGGAAGCAAATATAAAGTCAATCTTTCATCTGCTGGGAGTGATACTAAAGTAATAGAATCTTCTCTGCTACAGCCATCACATGGATTTGTGGTTGATACTAAACCAGATGATCTCTGCTATAAATGTGATCTGAGCGAATTCAATGACAATGCAATGCTCTTCATTGGATCTCAGGATGCTGCTTTCAATCGAGAACAGTTGAATCATACAATATCACTAGAATTCTCAATGTTGGTTTTGGCATAGCCAATTTATTCATGAATGATGGAATTGAATATATGAACATCGATATGTATGACGATGTCGATTACAATATACATGATCATTTCCAAATGGCTTTTGGATTCATCGACCAAGCAGTAAGTGAAAACCGAGGTATATTGGTGCACTGCAATGCTGGAATATCGAGATCGTCCACAATCTTAATAGCATATCTCATTGAAAAGACACCAACTCAACCTGGACAAAGCATATGCCATTGTTAAGAATGCTCGTCCAGCCATCAAACCGAACCAAGGTTTCTACAACCAACTTAAAAACTACGAAGTAATAATAATAAAGAAATTGTAACATCTGTCCACAAATAAACGTTGTATAAATAGTTTCTAACAAAAAAAAAAAGTAGATTTGTCAACCTTTTTTCTTTTATTAAATATATAATAGAGGGACATTATATATTACGTTTAATCGAAGAGACCCATACCCATATCTTCGTCGGATTCTTCCTTCTTTTCTTCCTTCTTTGGGCAGCAGCGGCAGCTGGAGCAGCAGCAGATGAGGCGGCGGCGGCGGCTGGGGCAGCAGCACCGGCAGCTGGGGCTGAACCAACCTTGGTCATACCAGCGGAGATGAGTTCTTGGATGTTCTTTCCGTTGAGCTCAGCAACGACGGCAGAGACACGGGCAGCATCGACTTCAGCACCAACTGAGGACAAAACCTTGGTGACATCTTCAGCAGATGGGGTGGCATTACCACCGAGGACAACTAAGAGATAAGCGGACAAGTATTTCATTCTATAGTATAAAAATTAGTAACTTATCTTTTGAGTCTTCGGTGTTATGTTTCATGTTTCTTTTCTTCTCTCCATATTGTATGATGATATCAAAGCAACAATCAACTATAACATCTTAAGATAGATAGATAATTACTTGAGATTGAAGGATTACGGGTGGCCTAAGACTACTAAAGTGATAGTAAAGGAGACAATAGTTTGGTCGTTTTTAACACAAAGAGCAGGAAAACCTGCCAGACAGTCATGTGAAACACACCCATGCAGAAGGGAGTCGAGAATCCGCGAAAATTATTAAAAAAATAAATAAAAATTGAAATTTGAAAAACACTGTGATTTTGCCAGAACTTCAGATGTTCTCTCAAAAATGACATGTCGTAAAGCGATCTGCGACACAAATATTCATTAACAACTATTGATAATAACTCAAGAAAGTGGTAATTCTAATATTTACATGTTTGTGAAATGAAGAAGAATATCGATATTGATAGTATACCAATCATTTAGGTTAAGATTAAGTATTGGAATTAGAATAGGTTAATCAAATAAATTGAAATAATGAGTTCAAAAACAACAATAGACTTTCTAATACCTATATGAATAATAATAATAATAAAAATATTTGCTATTATGAAATACACATTCTAACATTTTATAATGATGTCCTTAAAAATATCATTTTTTGCTTGATTATCAAATGGAATATCTTTTTTTGGTTTGGCTAGTAGATTCCACATTTAACACATTTATGTAAACCAATATTTACATTGGTTTGTCTAACCTAATAAGTTTTAATTTTAGTTTTAACAATAATAATTTGGTGTAATCCAATGACTAAATTTATTTAAATAAATGTTGGCATTAATTATTTGAGTTTACCCAATGCAAAAATAAATAATAATATATTAAAAAATATTTAAAAAAAGTTAAAAAAAATTTAAATAAATAAATTTAAAAAAAGAGTGTATTCACTCACTTCTTGGAAATAGATAAAAGATGGGTGATCGGATGAACATAAGTTCATCGCATGAAATGAATAGCAGCAGTTTCGTATATCAACAGCATGACCTCGAGTATAGGCACCAGTGGTGGCGGCGGAGGAGTGCAGATGGCTGACGATGATGAAGTTGAACTATCGGACACCCTCTCCACCAAATCCACTGCCTCCACTGTTGGCGCGACGCAGGAGGACGATGACGACCTGGCCGACGACGACATCGCCCCAACGCAGCTCGTCGATGATGAGTTTGATCTCCAGCAACAGGGCGCAGCCTCTTTCTTTGACGATGCTGATTCTAATGATGATGTAGATGGTGTGCATTTTAAACAGTTGGTGCGTTTGAAGTCCACTCTTAGAGACCATATCATTCCTTTCAGTGAATTGTTTGTTGAGCGTGAGATTGGTAAAGGATTCTTTGGAAAGGTCTACAAGGGAAGTTGGCGCGGCAAGAGCGTAGCACTCAAGAAGATTACAATTTCTAAATTTCGTGATCGATCAGAGGCCGATCTCTTCAACAAAGAGGTATCGATCATCAGCAAGCTTTGCCACCCGCGCTGTGTAATGTTTATGGGTGCGTGCTCGGAGGAAGACAATCGTTGCATCATCATGGAATACATGGGTGGCGGATCTTTGAGGAAGCTACTGGATGAGAAAGCATATCTTATCAATTCTCGCTTGCAGCTTTCTATTGCACGTGACATTGCCGATGGAATGAATTATCTACACACCAATTTCCATGATCCTATTATACATCGCGACCTGACGAGCTCCAACATCTTGCTAGACAATGATTATTCAGTGGCAAAGATCAATGATTTTGGATTGTCTAAAGAGATGAAGTCTGGTCCTAATGAAATGACAGCTGCAATGGGATCGCTTGCTTGGATGGCACCAGAGTCATTCCGTGGAGAGAAATACACAGAGAAAGTAGATGTTTACTCATATGCAATTATATTGTGGGAGTTGATGACACTCAAAGATCCATACTGTGGAATGGAGCCATTGAAAATGGCATTTCTAGTAGCGGTGGAAGACTATCGTCCTCCACTCACTCATATACCACAATCGTGGAAATCACTCATAGTCAAATGTTGGCATCCCAAGCCGGATCAACGTCCAACATTCAAGGAGATTTTACAAATCATTGATCAGATCGATCAATCTGTTTCATATTCATCTATATTTAAACTGCCCACAAGTTCTATGGATAATAGCATTAATATAGCAAGCAATTCATTCAGCAGCAATTCAAACAGTTTTATTTCACAAAATGTACAACAATCCAAGCAACAAACACAACCATTGAGACCTCAAGATACACAACTTTCACAGCCGAATGGATATTACGCGTCACAGAGTATGGAGTATGAAACTACTCCAACACTCCTCATGAAACAAAGATCTTCTACAATTATAGCGAATCGATTGAGCAATGTTAGATTATTCTCTCAACAGCAGTCATCAGTAGATATCAGTAGTTTGGAGCTGCATCAACAGCACTTGTATGTTGGCTATAAACAATCAGGATTCATCAAGGCATACAATGTAAATACAGAAGCACTCAGTCGCTCACTATCTCTTCAGTATCAAGCGTTGCTTGTGAGTGACATGGCAATCAGTGTGCTCAATAACAAAAGTTACTTGTCAGCAGTAGGCAATGGATTCATAAGTTTGTATGACTTAAGCATTCAAGAGGAAATGATCACACCTTTGAAAACAATCAATTTCGGTGGAAACAACATCATAGATAAAGTGGTTTGGAGCCAACAGAATTTGGTAACTACGTCAGCAACAGAGAGCTGTGTGAGACTATGGGATTTGGAAAAAGGTTGTTGTATCAGTACAATGGATGGCAGGATCACCACAAATCACTATTGATTCTCAACCATCGCATTCTCTCGTTGTGAGTGGTGGACTAGATAAAAAAAGCAAGGCTATGGGATACAAGAGCAAGTCATTGCTTTAGAACGTTCATTGAAGAGAATCCTATCAAATGTGTCAAGTTTAGATCACATCTGAGCGATCCTCTGCTAATGATTGGTACTACAAGTCCGACATTACGTGTTTGGAATATGTATACTTCGCTTTGTTTTACAATTGGTAGAGCATCAACAACCAGTTTTAGATATACACTCCAACATGGAGTGCAAAGAGATACTCAGTTATTCATCCGATGCAACAATGATCAGATATAAGTTTGATGACATTGGACAAGAACAAATCAAAATAGTACAAAAGTATCCTGGACAAGAGGGGGGACCCATCACTAGCGCCAGATTATTGTCTCCCAAGAGCATTGTATATTCACAAGGAAATCTATTACAATTATTAGCTACATAGTTTAGATAATAAATATTTATATGTATATGATTGTATAATAATAATAATAATATATTTGTTTATTGTTTTGGCTTTATTTATTCTTTGATGTAATTAATCTTTCTTTGAGCTGGATTTGTAAAACGATTGCCAGAATGACTATCAGTGATCCTACTACGGTTACTAAAAGTGTAAATATAATGACGAATGATCGTACTCCAAGTTGTCCGACTGGTGTTTCAATATGTAAAGTTGGAACTTCATTTGTTATGCTGATTCTCTCCCATCTGTCGTTGCAGTTGACAAAGACAACTGGTGGCAATACAGTAGATACACGGTTGATTGTGATACCTGGGTTTTGATAGCGAAGATGGAATGGCATTGTAATTTCAATGTTAGATTGTTGAGTGATTGGCTTTGAGACTGATACAAAGTTTTGTGTTGATGTATAAGATGGCTTCTCGAGATCAATCAATTGGTAGAGATATACTGATGGTCCACCAAAACGTTTGAGTTCGTCAACTTCATATCGATCCACAAAAGCACCTTGGTCAAAGTGCTCCAACAGTAAAATGGAACAATCTTGTGGTTTGTTGTTGTTATTCAATTGATTGAGCTGAATTGAAGTGTAGAGTTCACGATGGAATCCTTGTTTACGTGCCTCTCTAGATGTGATAGTTGCACTATAGTTTGCAACTGGCTTATTGTGTATTTCTGTAGTATCGACCAATCCTGTAAAGAGCTGATGAGAATGATGACGGTCGTTTGTGGCAGTAGAGACTGATTGAAGAATGCTCGAGCTTTCAACTGCTACGCTTGATGCACTTATTTCGATGACTTCACTGAATTGCAAATTAATTTGGCCTGTGACGATATTCTTTGTCAAACTTGATGGTACGTCCAATGTATTTAGTGGAGCTATATGACCAGCTGATACGACTTGGCTTCAAAGTTGAAGCTGTCTGTGGCTGTTGCTGCTGACTTGCAAGTATTGAAAGTGATGACATCATTCCACCAAGTGTAAAGTCAATTTGTTGCTGGAAGAATCGTTGCTTAATAGAGTTACTTGATGTCAATTGAGCAGAAGTAAAGAGTGGTGCGACAATATCACGTGGAGTCAGTCCCATATAGACAAGACTGCTGAGTGGTGATTGATTTAGTGGTAGTAAAGGATGACCAATGAGTGGCTCTATTGATCTGCACAATGCAGCGGTGTCATTCAATGACATTTGCTTGACAGTGGCAAAGTGCTCAGTCACCACCTTCTTTGAGGTATCGACATAGTCGACGACAATCGAGAGCAGCGGTGTCTCTGAACCAATTGCTGGGTAGAGTGAGTATAGATGAGATCTGCTGACCGGTGATTCTGGAATAATATTGTTGGAGGTATGTTGATTGTAGGTGATCTCTATAGATTGGATCTCGGGGTCGTTGAACAATAGCGAGTGGTACTGGTCGATGTTGTTAACCAGGTAGCTGTGCAGACCACAGTATCTTGTTGTTTGAGCCGACGGGTTGCTTAACTGTAAAGGATGAAGGTGATGCAATCTTCACATCCAAATTATCTACGCCATTATCCGACCAGAACAAGATTTCTTCGTGGTTACCAACAGCAGAACCCGCCTGCTGCTGAGCAAATACTAAAGCAATACTCAAAGCGACCAACAGTACCAAGTATACAGCTTATTACTTTGTGTCATCTCTCTCTATCAATATGTTTATATTAATATTTATATGTGTTTTAATGGGGGTTTGAAGATCATTCTATTCAAGTTCAAGATTTTGGTCATTCATTTTTTTTTTGTGTCTGAAAATAGCCCACAACTATGATTGCAAGGACCGATCTAGATGGAAAAATACAACTCAAATGATGAATCAATCAAAAGTAGATTTGTGGGTATCTGCCCTTTTACTGGGAAAGTAATCTGAATGATGACTGTATTGGGTCTAAAATTACAATCTATAAACCACAAGTCCATCCTAATAAATGACATATAACCACAAGTAGTAATTCTTTCTTTAAACAAGATTCAACCCAAACACCTATTCATTTCATTATCTATTTTAAAAACAAAGAGTGCAGTGTATTCTATTGATGTAAAAGGTATGAAAATATAGCACATCTTTTTAATATTTTCATTATTTATGTTTTTTTTTGGTGGTTTTTAAATATGTATGTTTTAATGTCAAAAACAGGATTTGATGTTTATGGAAAGCGTGGATTTAAGTAGAGGGTGTGAAATTGTAAAATATGCAGCATGATGAGCCAAGTTAAAAATGAAAATGAGGGTTGGAATGACTCAGAAGTTTTTAATTCTGGGTTTCATTGATATTGAGGTGAAGAAATATCAATACAACAACAACATCATTGAATATTATTATATGGTATTTATTTATTAAAATCATCTGGAAAGAATGAAACTCAATTAGAATGATGAATCAGCAACTACAACAACCAAAAACTTGCTACCCATTTATATGCAAAATACAATTATAATTTAATTAAAAAATGTTTGAAAATGATTTGTTATTAGGTGTTGGTACAGTTTCAATTTACACTATAAATACAAGTGATCCTTACACAAATTTGTGTAAGCTAGTTATTTAATATTGTTATTCCAATATTACCTATAAATAAAACTAATAATATATAGATAAGATCCAAGAATTTTAGAACTAAAAATAGTTGGATCTATTGTTTTCTTTTTAATAAAAATTTATATATTAATTAATTTTTATGGTTAATTGACTGTGGATTTCCAATCGATAAAGTTCAATGTCTGGAAAATACAAGTTTTATTGATGAAAAGTTCAATAGAATGTCATACCATTAGTTGTAGTTGTCCGAGTGATATTTCATTGTCCGATGATCAAAACGTTTATGAACAAAATGAAATAGTTATTTAGACCAGATTGAAAGTTGTAATATTACACCGAGTGGAAGTGGAATTTCTTCACCCAATGAAGAATCCAGAGAAAAATCACTCCCCAAACCTTTTGGAAAGAAAACAATGTAAATTAAGATCATTTTATGATAATCAATTTGATAATTTATTAACAACTTTTACAAAGTGGATTTATAGGAGGTGTTTGTCTTTTAATTGGAAATATGACAGGACCTGGAATGTATCAATTCCACTTCAATACCAAGAAAGTGGTTGGTTATTGTAATTATTTAACAAATTTTATTATTCCAAGTCCAAATTTTAATTAATCAAAATCATTTTTCAGGACATCTGTTGTTTTTCTATTTATATGTATCTTAAGTAATATATCAGGACTATTATTAATTGAAGCCATCTCCTCTATTCCTTTTAACTCTAATTTAATTACGTTGTTTATTCAGTTTTAACTAAGGATATTAATATTAATTTAATCATATAGTTAAGAATTGAATTTTTGTATGTTAGCCAAATTTTATTTTGGCAAATATGGGATACTATGCATCACAATTATTTATCAATTTGCTCTTTGCAAGCAACTAATATGCTTCAATCATTGTTGGTTCACAAGTGATGAGATTCCATTGTTAATTTTTATTTTAAAAAAGTCGTGTGGAGTTGAATTGTACCCAAATCCAGGATGGATTTGTGTCTCTACCACCTCCGACCATATGTCTCCATTTTTGGATTCAATATGCCTTCACACTTGGATATCTCATTGTTTTGTGTCTGATAAAATTCCACTTTGGTTTCCCTGAACCTAAATGATAATATTATTGTTCAGATTGGTGCCTTCATTGTGATGGTAGTAGTCTGCACCAGCTGGGTAGTCATGTTCATAAAAAATGGACTGGAACCAAGCAACTCACCGATAATAGGAAATGGCAAAGGTATTGCACAAAATCCTGGGAAATGTAGTATTTTAACTTATGCCTATATTACTACCCTACAAGCTGGGTAAATGAATCGGTAAGTCATCGATTGCAGGCAATCAGACAGCTAAAAATTAATATTAACTAGTTCAATTTTGTTTCTAGAAATCAAGAGTCAATATTAAAAAGACGATTTGGGCATCATCTGGATTTTCAACATTTCTGTTTGTCATTGTTGGATTCTTGGAAGTCTGGCTTTTGGAAAGATGCCCTCCAACTCTGATATTTTGAGTGTCATCAATTCTTCAGCTCAAGCCAATATTTTCACCAAAAGATCTCTGTCTATGCCTTCCATTTGCCGTTTTTAGCAGCATCGATTCCGGTTTTCTCCATTATAGTTAAATATTAATTTGCTACCAAACAAAGCTGCCAAAGTCTGTTGCAATTGGTTTGGCAATATTGCTGCCATGGATTATAGTCATACCTTTATGACTGGTGATAGACTTGTCTATATTTTCAAACTATGCCAGTCTTTTTTTCAGCTCTGCATCCAACTTTATTATACCGCTTCTGATCTACCTAAAATCCATCCAATTTAGAAAGAATGGCAGGAGCATGACCGATCACCAGAAGTCGATACTTATCGATGCAGGAGTAAATCCAATCTTGCTTGAGCAGCCATTGTCGCCGTCCTCTTCAATGGATCTGGAAGAGATGCAGCTAATCTACCGTGTATTTCCGAAATACACTCTCAAACAATGCCGAAAGATTGCTGTATCGTGTATCACTGCCATGGGAGTCATTGTCCCAGTGGTGGTTGTCACTACCTTTGTATTTTGAATATGCAACATTTTAATAAAGTTTGTTGTTATAGGCGAATCTATTGATTTGATTCAATTTTTTTTAAATTGGGATACCAAGCAGCTTCATATATACGGTGCCTTTGCTTGTACCAATTCTTTTGTGTGATCCTTGATGTAACAATTTTACCATGGTCCAAAACAAAATATGTGGTCGACCATGTTTGGATGGATATCAGATCGTGCGATAACAATGATGAGTGGATATTGTTGGCGGTAGCAAATTGAAAGAGTTTGGGGAAGATGATTTCTCTCTTCTTGAAAGCATCCATCTGACTCATGGATTCGTCCAAAATGACAATTTTTGCTCCTGTTCTCACAAAGATTCTGGCGAGTGCAATCGACTGAGCGAATCCACCACTAATATTCTTTCCTCCGAGCTCGACAGTTTGGTCTAGGACTGGGTTGTTGGTGTAGTCCATGGACTGTGGGACGATTGGTGCTGGTGTAATGTTAGATTCATCATCAGACTCCTCGTCGTCGTCCATAGATGCAAGATTCAAAACTGACCATTACACGTTGTACCAACTTCGATGACTCCAATCCTCACCCTTCAATCCTGCATCGATATTGCTCTTGATATCTCTGCCATGTGTCATTGTCTCTGGTGTATTCTGGAAGTTGACTTGCTTTAGAGTCACTTGTTGCTGGCTCTGTGTGAGAATAGCCTCGCATGTATTATTATTGATGCATCCACTCTTGGTGAGTGAATTCTTTATTACAGGCGAAACAGGATCGCCAAATGGCTTCATTTCATCGTCATATCCATAATAAGGTGAGTCATTCTGTTGAGAGTTTGAATCTTCTGCAAAAGCAAAAACACCAGCTGCTGAAGCTGCTTCAATAACTAATGAAAATTACAATAAGGTGGTTAGTCTATATTTGAATCGCTAAGAGAGGATTAGTGCTTTACTTACTCTGCTCTTCAGTTGCGGTTGGATTACCAACTCTAATGTTGTCTCTGACGGTTCCATGGAAAATAAAAGGTCTTTGAGATACATAAGAAAATTAATCTACGTATGGATGATCTTGATATTTCGCCGTAGGGTATTCCATTCAAAAGAATCTCACCATCGTCTGGTTTTATATATTTTACAAAGAATATGGTTAAGTGTTGATTTACCAGCTCTATTCTGTCCCACCAAAGCATATCTTTTACCAGGTAATATCTGAAGATGAAGTGAATGATAGTTTAGTCACTAAATACAACACAAGTTATGGATAAAGCATCGATAGTTGGATACATACAGTCATCTCACCCTGCAAGTCTAGAACAGGTAGAGGAGGGGAGCAAAGAAAACTTATTCTCATAGGCATATTTTACATTTCTTAATGTTAATTCTTCAAATTTATATACACTATAGGTATTATATGTACACTGTTAATATCTGTTATAAAGTAATATATTTAATGTATCTGTAGTTACCTTTTAAGGTTTCCATCTTCTTCGATAAAAGTTGGAATATAATAACTCTTTAACTTTCTTTTGATGCTTATATATATTCTTGAAACTTGCAAATGAACTCCATAGTCTTTTACCTAAACGGCTGTATATTATATGTAAGATAATACAGTTAGTCTTCTTGATGCAATATAGTGATTGTTTAATGTAGTAGTGGTAGTCCTTCTTCTCTTACATGACACGGTTTATCTCCAATAACATTGTTCTATACTCTTCGTTGTTGATACCTTGACGTAACATTACTTTGTGTGCTACCCATACTTCTGCTGCGAATTCAAAGACCGAACGGTTGTGAATCGATCGCCATACTCTTGAAACGAGTGTTGAGAACGATTGAGTGTTTCCAGCTCCTTTTCTATAAGATTATCAAACAATGACAACTGTGTCTCTTGTAAATTGTTGACCTGTATATCGGACAGACCTTCCAATGTGTTTGGTGACCATCTTGCTCATTGCAACCTGATAGGTATCTCTAAACTTGATTTCATTGGCCTCCACCAGATGCACCCCTCAGTCTCTGACTGACCTTCTGATAGATTGCAATCAATATGGGATGCAGAATAATGAGCGGGTCAATCTTTCTTCTACTTCTAAATAAATCTGAACCTTCGACAACTGTATCACGTTGTAACCGAATAAAGTTGGTTAGCCACAAGTCGTATTGTATAGAATCGAATCGGATACAAACCAAATGCGTAGAAGTTCGCCAAGAAATCGGGGATTGTATATGTAAAGAACGAAATGGTTGTATTGATAGAAGAGGATATCTTGTACTCTAATTCTAGGGGTCCAATGTTGTTCTTCTTTCTCAAAAAGTCAAATGCGCCAATCTCTGAATATAATAGCTTCTCCCATGACCATTCTCCTAATTAACAACTGATTCTCCACTGACTATAGATGTAGGTAGTTAATTGATTGTTTGATTGATCATAGTTAGTTTGCTGCTGTTACTGCTACTGCTGTGGCTGATTGGGACTCTATTGATTGGCAATACTTACAACTAATTTGATGAGATGTGCATTTAGGTTATCGAGTACGGCGTAGTATATGGTGAGCAAGACATACTTGACAATAAGTGAATGCGAGTACTGGCTATTGGTTGACATACGATGGGTAATGTCCACACGAGCAGAACGCAAGAAGTTACCGATCTTTCTCTTTGATGTGTACCACGGTAGGATTTCAAGAAGAATCGGAATTTATATAGTGAACTGCAATGGTTTTAGCGAGCAGTCTCTTATTGCTGTGCCAGAGGTACCGATAGAATACATAGATAGGCATAGCCTTGACCAAAGCCCATATATACAACAGTTTCTTTCGAAACCATCCTATAAACATGAGCATTTTTCAAAAGCAAGAAATACAAACCAATGTAAAATAAAGTAAAGCAAAAGTTACCCTCCTTCCTTTTTTTTCTTTATTTATATATGTATATTAAATGAACAACAACAAAACTAAATAGCATGCAATACAATACAAAACAATAACACACAAAAATACAATCTAATCTACATATATATATACACACAATACACACAATACATACAATATTAATGTAATTGTTATTGTTTGTATTGTTATTGTATTGAATTGAATTGTAATGAAATGAAATGGATGAACTGAGTTAAAGGTTTTAAATCTAATCTTATTTTGGATGATTTAAATGAATGATTTTCATAAAAGCATTCATTCTCATTCAATTTTATTTTTGATTTTACAATTTTCAATTGAAATAAATAACTGTTGGCAAATTCCAACTCCGAATGTCCTGTCCACCACTTCAACTTCACTTCGTTTTGCCAAACTCAAATTTCAAATCAACTAGTTGAAATCAACCATCTAACCAATCAATCAATCAATCAATCAATCAATCAATCAATCAATCAATCAATCAATCACATCATAGACTAAATCTTAGTTGTTGAAGGTAACAAAGATTATTATTAATTATTATAATAATATATCTATTTGATTAAATTGATTATGGTAGGTAATCTTATCTTTTAGTAGGTAAAAATTGATTTATATCAAGTGTACTTTGACATGAGTTTGATTGATTTGGATTACACTAAAATAAAGTGTTTTAAAGAGAGGACGATATTTATTAAATAAATATCCTTTTTTGATCACCTGTTTGTTTGTTGTTGATTTGATGGAAAAAGGTGTCAATTTTACTAGTGGTAGTGATTTTAGCTGTTGGGTCATCATTATTGCAAAACTTCAATTTAAATTGAAAAACTAGTTGGATAAACCCACCAATCCATAGGGGAGTATAGCTTGTCAGCGAAAATAAAAATTGAAAATAAATTTAAATTTAAAATTAAATTCAAAATACGACTCGAACGAGTGAGCCCCACACACCACCTAATTCCACTGCATCAAATAAATAACATACAAACAAGCAAGCAAGAAAGCACAATCAACTTAACCCACTAAATACTTAACTAATCAACCAACAACAATAACAATAACCATTAACTACTAATATTAGTTAATAATTAGTTAGTTAGATTAGTTTAAATCATTAATATTAAAAGTATTATATTTATTATTTAGTGAAGTTTTATAGTGAAGTGTCTAGCAGCAGGAGTGAAGCAAAGGAAGTTAAATCAATTTAACTTACTTTAGTGCATTTGTTCATACCTAGTCAGTCAGTCAGTCATAGATAGATAGATAGATTAGATAGATAGATAGTAGATAGGTCAGATTGCTTGGTCCATCAACAAATTTAGTAACATTCATTATAAAATTTGTAGGGTTGGTTGGAGTGTTTAGATTTTTTGAATTTATTGTTTTCAGTGGCACTGTGATTAAGATAATCGTTGTGTCCAACACCCACCCAAATCAACATCCATCATCATCATCATCAGATCAGGGCATATTAAACGAATAATTTTATTTTTATCATATCATACCTTACATATCATATTATTATTATTTCATAACCATATCGTACTATACCACATTAGTCAGGCATTCAGTCAGTCAGTCAACAATCCATCTTGATTTATTATATTATATTATATATTATTTATTATTTATTATTTATTATTTTTAATTTATTATTCTAAACTATTATTTTATTATTTTACCAGAGCTACTACTATATCAAGAATAGTAAATGGTTACATCAACGGTTGATGTATTAAATATGGCTCAGATTAATAATAGTAGTAGTAGTAGAAATAGTAGTAATCAGGGATGATGATGAGGAAATAGATATCATGAACGACAGCGATGATGAACAACAATCAAATGACAGTAACAATAACAATAATAATAATAGTAGTAGTAATAGCAGTAGTGTCAATAGCAATATGGAGCAGGTGACCAATAATGGTTCTTTGACGGGCTCGTCAACTGCGACAAACAGTGGTAGTTCGTCGCAGCAATCATCATCCCAATCGGCGTCGCCCTCCACTTCGGCAATAACATCACCCTCCATATTTTCAACACACAAACCACTTTCGCTGCGGAAAAGTCAAAATAAAGTTTCGACAAAATCTACCACCACGAATGCAAGCACCACCACAGGCACCAGCGCCAAAAAGACGACCGCCGCCAAGAAGAGGAAGTCAGGCGACGATGCCGATGAGCAGACTATAGTTATAGAGTATGGTATATTAATCATTGTGCCGAGCAATCTGAGGCCTAACGAGACTAACGTGCCTTTCTTTACGTATTAGCGCCGGCGCTGGGTCTCATGTCGATGAGCATGAGGACGTCGATTGTTCAGAGTCAAAGAAGAGAAACAACGATGAAGACTCGTCTACCACAACTACTAATGTAAATAGTAACAACAACAGCAAGAGAATGAAGAGTAGTAGTAGTAGTATACACGGTAGCACTGCTGCCGATGATGGTACAGATGGCGAAATAGATATCAGTGGTGAGGATGCCGACAACTCAAGCATCAACATCAATAGTTTGGGAATGATAAAGATCGATAGTATTTTAACGAAATCACTGCAGCAACACTTACTATCACCGTCTCAGCAAACCACAGCAGCATCAACAACAGCAGCAGCAACAACACAATGTACCATCAGTCAACCAAAAGAAGAAAAAGAAGAATTCTTCAAGCAGCAGTAGAAAGTCAAGTAGCGGCAGCAGCAGTAGTAGGAAAAAGAAGTCAACCTCTACAACACCAATATATAATAATACAACGACGGCATCTGACAACAGCTCGGATATGGAGATCAATATCAATACATCCGATAGTGAGGACGACGATTCTAATGCTGTGCCTATTGCCAACGATGATGAAGATATTCTGATAAACAGCTTAGATGAGTCCGACGATGAAGATTTTGACGAAAATGATTCGGACAGTGCAATGGATCCTTCGGATTCATCGTCTGCCTTCAACGTAGAGGACGACGACGACGAAGACGACAGCAATGACAACTCAGAGGACGGAGAAGACGCGTCGGTAAGACAGCAAGCAATCGAGCTGAAAAAGAAGAAATCAAAGAAGCGCGATAAAGACAAGGACAAAGACAGAGAGAGGGAAAGGGACAAGAAGTATAGTAGTAAAGATAAAGACAGCAGCAAGAAGAGGAAGAAGAAGTCGACTTCAAGGAAGAAGCAAAAGCTATTGCAACAACAACAACAACAGGATCAACAGCAACAGGAGCAACAGCAGCAGCAACAACAATATGAGCAGCTACAGTTACAACAACAGCTACTACAGCTACAGCAACACCATAATCAACTGCCTCACAGTCAGCAACAGCAGCAGCTGCCAAGCAGTCAGGATATACAGCAGCCAATCGACATCGACAATCCATTTCTCTCACCCATGCCAATACAACCATCCAACAGTATCAGCAACAAACTATCGACATACTCGTCACAATTTCACCCGTTTGTGGACCACAGCATGCAAACACTCTCCTTTTTGGCACCATTTTCACCGATGGCATTTCCAATGCCACTGGCTTCACCAATCTCACCAGGAGTATTGGACTTTGCCCCACTTTCACCCGTTTGTCCACTTTCACCACTTTCCCCGCTATCACCTATCCTCTCCCCGACTTCACCATCTTTTATCACATCCAACAACAGCAGCAGCCTGCAAAATTCATCATCCTCCTCCACACACGAATCATCCTCCTCCTCCAAACCCGATAGATATATCAACAGTATTTTCAATTCAATCATCAAAAGAGAAACCAAATTTCGGCGCTGTCTAGCAGCACCAGCAGTCTAAGCAGCGGAAATATGGTAGGCGATCTACCCTATCCAAAGTCGTTGTCCATGTCAACATCCGCGTTGTCCACACCTATTTCCTCCTCGGCGATGTTACCTACTCTTGTCCCGGTTAGCGTAGAGCTGACACCCATCCAACCAACAACTACAGCAGCAGCATCAGCAACATCATCTCCACAGCTGTCGTCACTGACACCATACAACTCACTACAGGGTGCTGCTCAGCAGAATCAATTGTTACTCGTGGCAACGGGTGCCAATAACAAGAAGGCAAAGCGTTTTACAATGGATCCACACGTACAGAAGCATTTCCAACTGACAGTTTGGTACGAAGAGGAAAAGATGTTCTTCCGCGAGCTATTTTGTGCCTATGGTCGTGAGTGGCATATTATATCGACATTGATGTGTGGCACCAAGTCACCAACCCCAAATCAAGAACTTCTATTATGATGTACGTCTCACTCTCTTGGCACCACTATTTGGTTTGTCAGCTGATGAAACAAGGTCGCGTATCACTCTTTCCCCATCAATCGATCACTGGAGTGCCGACTCAACTGCCAAAAATCACCGCAATTGCTCCAACAGCTACAACAGCAGCAAATTCAAATACATCCAAACCCAGCAGCAGCAGCAACAGTCGCTTCCGACGACAGTATCATTTCCACCACCACAACCATCACAACCACCACCAACAACAATGGAGTCACTACAACTACCACAAACAACAACTACTACTTCCCCGACAATCACGTCTATACCTTTTATCCAACCAAACAAGCAAGAGACATCTTCAGTAGCAGCGAGGATGACTTACGCTCCAAAAAGGAAGTCTAGATCATCGAAAAGAGTAAGTTAAACTTGCTCTTAGTGTCCAGTTCTGGAAATACTAATATTTTATAATAGACATTTAGATTTGGAAGAATTGTGTACAACAATCATCTAGGATACCAAAAAATCAAGTCAAAGTCAGTAAAAAACAAGGTACAGGAAGTTAATCTATCTGTTAAATATCCAGTTGGATCAGCAGCGTTTTTTTTCTATCAACATTCAGAGGTGTTTCCACCTGGAAAATGGTTTGAGGTCAAAGTTTTGGATGTTGGAGATGCCTCCACTCCCAAACAGACAACCAACAACACACTTCCAATTGAGCCAAAGATCGATGAGAATGTGAAACAGCACAAAGTACAAAGTCGTCATGTTTAACATGAACAAGACCAAAGGATTTTGGGTTAGCGAAGAGGACCTGAAACAGGAGCTAGATATAGGTGCAGAGATTTGGGAGTTCAGTGCAGATCCACTGGCTGAAGATGAAATCATCAGCAACAGCCAGCATCAACAACAGGTCCAACAAATCACATTGATGCAACAACAGCAGCCCTCACCCCTGCAAATCTCTTCTCCCTCCCCCTTCTCTCGATGCCAACGTCCAAGATTCAGTTGGAAAGATGGTCGAGTCACTTTTACCAACAACCGATCGTATCAAATTGCAGGCATTGGCTCGAGAGTAAATTAGACACAATGCAAACCAAATCCTAATTTCAAAATCCCTACAATCGAAAAAGGCGAACCAGGTTCTCTAGCACGTGAGATATACGAGATTCCAGCATTTTCAATGGAGTATCTCAACTGTGGATCCATTTCGATCGTCAGCAAGCAAAAGTGTTTCTTTTGAGTGTATTTCGTCAACGTTTGAGGAGAAAGACTTCATTGCAATCAATTTCACATCCATCTTTGGAAGCTGTCAATCATTTCGGACATCAACAATCGTACCTACATTACCGAGCTGTTTGACAATATTCTGAAAGCATCGATATTTCGGTCTCTATTATTATTTCTAAAGTTGGATCCTCGACCATCTTACCAAACAAATCTATCTCAAGTCTATCGTCATCGTTGTCCTCAACATCGCTGTTACAAAACCACATGATTCACCAACAATTCCCGCTGTTAAAAACAGAGATTAAACCAACCATTCCGACACCAGCTGTTCCAACTCAAGCAATATCCTCAAACAACTCCAGTCCAAAACCACTCCAACCCCAGTACAACTAAGCAGTAGCACCAATCCCACAGCTCCAACTCAGACGACTGTCCAAGCAGTGCGCAAACATCTCCATCCACTCCAACTCCCGCCCCAACTACAGCTGCAGTTACTACTTCAACACCACCTGTTAAAGTCGAGTCAGCAGTTAAACAGGTTGTCAAGAAGCAAAATGTTGAAAGTTGTCCAAACCTCAACTTCAATTCCAGCAACTACCACAAAAGTATCGACAACTACACCCAATACATCAACAGCTCCAAAGACTCCTCAATCTTCTTTAATACTGGTGAATCAACAGTAGCTCCAAAATCAGCAACCTACTTTATCGTCTAGTGTGAGACCAATAGCCACTAAGCCTGCTGCAACTGTTGCTCCAACACCATCACAAGTACCAACATCAACTCCAAAACCTGCTTCTTCTCAGCCTGTAACTTCTACCCTACCAAAACCTGCAGCTATTAGTCAGTCAAAAGCAGCTGCTCCTACTTCAGCCGCCGCTACCGGAGTAACACCATCTCCCATAAAAACAGTTGCCACTGCATCAAAACCAGCAGCTTCCACTCCTGTACAGACAACTATTAAGCCAGGCGCACCAGGATCTGCAATCATGCCAAAAACAATGCCAACAGCAACCACCGGTTTAAAATCTGTGCCAATGTCCAAGCCACCTGTTTCCACACCGGGCACTGTTGGATCGTCGGTGCCACCAAAACCAAAGACATCATCGATGCCACAAGTCATTATCAATGCCAATGGACAAAAGATATACACATGTCCTTGTTGCGTTGGAAAGAATCCACCCACTGTTAATCCAAATCAAGTAGCTCACCTAAAGCCAAAGGCTGGTGTAGTAACCACAGCCAAACCAATGGCCAGCAGTGGTCAATCGGCATCACTACCACAAACAACAACCACAACAGCAACATCTACAGGAGTCAAGTCACAGTCTGCTGCTACGGCAACAACATACGCTGTGAGCAAAAACCGCACCAACTCCAATTAATGGAGCATATGCCAAAACTGCTGCAACACCCGCACCAGGAATATCTACAAGTCCCATCAAACCCTTAAATAGTACACCACCTAAACCAGCACCACCCGCCACAGGCATTTCTAAACCAACCACATCTCATACACCTGCACCTGTAGCTACAAAACCAACTCCTACAGCATCTAAACCTTTACCAAATCAGCCAGTTCCAAGTACCCAACAAACACCAATAAATACCAGCACAACTCCAACAGCTACTTCGCAACCCGCCAGCACCAGCTCAACAACCCCAACTACAACTCCAGTCACCTCACCACAAAAAACTGTATCACCACAAAAACCATCAACTTCAACTCCTCAACAAACTAATCCACCTGCTGCAGTAACAACAACTCCAAGCGTTTCTACACCTGTATTATCAACAACATCGTCAGCTAATACCACTCCCAATACACAATCACCTCTTCAAACACCTCAACAAGCTACAATTGCTTCCAACAGCGGTACTACAACACCAATCACCACTTCAATTCCATCAGCCACAACCAACACAGCAACACCCACCACTCCTACCATATCAACACCTTTAATTCAACCAACTCTCAGCATCCCAACTCTACCAACTATGTCAATACCACTCCCAGTTAATACCCTGTCCGGCTCACTCAACAACAATTTCAATTTGCTTTTCAATCCAGACAAAAGTTCGATCCCATATAAGCTTTTCATCGGTAAAAGAGAGCTCCTACTTGAATGCAGAAGATTATTAAGACTACAATGCTCAAGAATATCAGACCTTAATAAGCAAAGTAAGTGATTAATTTCGTTAATAACGAATTACAACATACTGATGCCATCAATTATTTTTATCTAGATATTGAAAGTGGTAAAGACACAGCCGAGGTAATTCAAAAGATGAGAGAGTTAACCAATGAGTTATCAGTTTACAAATTTTTTACTCTTGGAGGCAGCATCAGAAAGATTCTCTGCCTACAAAACAGACCATAGGTATCTCCTTTTAAAACATTGGTCAAATGACGCATAATCCTCCAACAACAACCCTCATATATCCTCCCTAATTTTAGACAAATCAACAACCATACTTCAACATTATTTAAGTTTTCTTTGTATAAATAAACAATTGGGTCATCCACCTTTTTTTTAAATCACTAGATCTATCTTGCATCACTATCATTATCAATTATTTATTCTTGTTATCTATCTACATTTGATAATTGTCTTGAATGCTGATGGAGTGGAAGTTAATCCAAATAACATTGAGTCATCAATGGGTTTGCTCTGGTGTTGGATGACAAATCTGAATCTCTTGAAGAGATAGGCAACCATCAAGAATAACTCATTTTTCAGCCAAAGAAGTTCCTAGACAATTACGTGGTCCTGCTCCAAAAGTGAATTTGACTCTTGAAATATTATGATGGTTAGCCTCGCCCATGAATCTTTCTGGCTTGAATTCTAATGGTTCGTCCCAAAATTCTTCTCCTAACATTGAACCATTAATATTTTGAATGATTTGAGTCTTTTGTAATGGCAATATTAGTTTCTAAAACAATTAAGAATTAAATATCATACATACTCCTTTCTTAATGTGATATCCTTTGAATTCACAATCATCTTCGGCCACATGTGGAATACCAAGGGGTACGACACAATATCTTCTTAATGTTTCTCTGATGACAGCATTAGTGTATGGTGCAATTTGTTTGTCTGAAAGAGATGGATTTCCAGGGATGATAGTTTTCAACTCTTCATATAATGATTCTTGTATATTTGGTTTATTACAAACCAATTTAACCAAAGCACTAACTGTGTTAGCCTAAGGAGAAATAATAAATTGTCAGGAGATTTTTAACCAAAATATATAAAGCTAATACACATACACTTGTATCAACACCTGCAAGAACTAGATCATAAAATACACAAATCAAACCATGCTTTGAAAGTGTTCCATTCTTATATTCAGCTAGATAAGCATCCAAGATATCTTTGGGATCACTGATATTTTCCTCAGTGAAATTCTCGAGTCTTTCATCTACAATACGCTCTATAAATTCTCCAATGCTCTTGTTGGTTTTGAAATATTCTTTAGCGGTGGCCGATCTCATAAACAATGGCTTGATAAAGTGAAGAAAATCAGATGGGAATGGTTTTCCAGCCAAGGCAAAGGTGGTTTCTATAAAGTCTACCAAATCCGACACTTCTTTGTTTTCTTCAATGTTGTATGGGTAGCTCTTTGAGAATAGGAATCTAAAGATGATATTCAAAGAACAGAGCTTGATGTATCGAATTGGATCGACTGCCTGACCTGATTTTGCAATCTCTGCAAACTTGTCGCACAATCCAACGATTTCTTCATTGATAGCACCTTCCATCTTCTTGATCTTGATTGGAACTATGCTCTTAAGTGCAATAGAACGCATATAGCGGTTATAATCACCATTAGAAGTTGCAATGTTCTCAGCGTTGTTCCATAAAATTCTACTTTCACGCTGGAAGCGACTGATGAACATTTGTTCATTTACTACAAAGGCTTCATGTAAAGTCTCTGGACCCGTAATGACAACACCTTCGACTGAACCCATTTTCAATCTCATGACAGGGCCATATTTCTTGTACAATTTGAAAATGCTCAAATGTGGTTGACTTCCAAGCAGATGCAAATGACCAATCAAAGGCAAAGGAATGGAAGAAGGAGGAAGCTTACTCAACGGATTCTATTGAAAAAATCAAACCAACCACAAATTAAACACTTTAACAAAAAATATCATCTTGTTATTACACATAATAGAACATA
The DNA here is from genome assembly GCA_003667245.1 of Heterostelium multicystogenum. Classification (NCBI taxonomy): domain Eukaryota; phylum Evosea; class Eumycetozoa; order Acytosteliales; family Acytosteliaceae; genus Heterostelium; species Heterostelium multicystogenum. Next base: position 71,725 of record RCNN01000002.1, on the reverse strand, counting down.
CCTTTTCTTTAAAGATCCAAAGTACAATTACGCAAACAATTAATGCTAATGTATACATTTTTTAGTTAAACTAATTTTTGTTTTAGAAAGATAATATAATAAAACTAATTAATTCTTTATTCTTTTATCTGTAATAAAACAAGTAAGTGGTATGAAATGTATGGATGGTTGGTTTGTGTTAGTTCAAGTTATTTATTCACACATTCTTTTAAAAATAAACTTTCATAAAAAACATTACTGATAAATTGTGTTGTTTGGTTTGAAAATATAAATAATAATTCGTTGAACCCCGATAAAAAAAATCTTTCCTTCCTTCAATTTGATAAGAAAAATAATAAAGATCATGTGCCCCAATCAACGAAATTAATTTCTAAATTAGGAAAACATATAAGTTACCCTTTTAAATAATGTGATCGTGTTTGAAGTTAGTACTCAAATTACAAAGATAGAACATCACATTGAAATTACCTGAGCATTGGTAACAATTCTTTGGTTTATTATAGCGCTATTATCATTTGTATTATTTTTATCTAGTTTAATTTATATTTAATATTTTTAGTTGTGTTGTTGTTTCTGTTGTTGATCTACTGCAGATACATTTAATGATAAGGGGGGTGGTTGGTTTGGCATTACAATTTTCTTTTTAACTTGTACTGGTTTTGGTTTTTGTGGAGAAGTGATTTCGACTGGGAGCTTAGAGTTTAAGAATGTAATATCCAAATCCTTAAATTTGGGTGACATTGGCAATGATTTATAGAGCAAATGTAATTCTTCAGTGAGTGTTTCATTTCTGAAGCATACTCTGATATCTGGAATATTTGTCTTTTTAATATCTAAATAATTGAAATCAAATTAGTCCAGATGTTGTTATGTTTTTAATTATTGTTTCATACCATTTTTGTTTGGATTCAAGTATTCATGACCTAACCAATGTGTTTTAACATTATGTTCGAAACCACTTTGCAACACACTGTTTTCTTGCAATCTCACAGATATCACATGGGCTCAAATGCCATACTTGAGTAGCAATACTGTACTCCTCCATAAGTGGTTCCTTTGTATAATGGAACTGTAATGGATCGTCTGTTGAAATACTGACATTGAGACCTCTTGCAAAGAAAACTGGGAAAGGATTTCTATAATATGTCAAGAACAATGAGTTATTACTCAATGGTGACATTGCAATACCGATTTGTGTTAAATAGTATCTATTTTATGGTAATAAAGAGTTAGCTTCATCTTCCATGATTATGATGTATAAATTGGTTCTATTATCACATACAAATATTGTAAAACAGGTGTCTTTCTTAAATTAATACCATGATTGATACCATGTGCTAAATAAAATGCGGCTGCCATATGATCAACTTCACCAGCTTCACCAGAGTGGGGTCTTAATGTTAAAATATCTAATATATAGAAGTTATTGTTAGAATTAAATATAAAATATATTTAATGCATTTGGATTGATATTTACTTAATCCTTTTTCTTCTCTGAACTTGTTCAAGGTGTAGAGATTGGCATAAAGATAGTAGAGGTAATAGGTATATGGTGGGTTATGCTCAGATGTCCATTCTTGTGGTACTGGGAACTTCTCAGTGAACTTCTTTTCGAACTTTGATTCGTCGTCAACACAATCGATACCAACGACTTGTTGGAGGAATTTGTGAAGCTTTGGATGTGACTCTGGGTCTTTGGTAGCTTCAAAAAGTGGTTGGAAATATTTGACAAGAACACTTGGAAAGTTGAAATGTTGTCTGTCTCACGATAGATCTCATAGAGTCTGGGGATTTGAATCAACCATCTGACTTTGGTTGAGAACAATTCGTTATCACAAATCCAGCTGGCAAGATTGTCCCATTCACTCATTTTTCTTCCATAGATAGACAATCTATATTCGGCATTTTGATACTTTGATTTTTCCAAATCCTCAAACAATTCCTTAGTCAACTCTGCCAAGTATCTACCTTTAATAAGATTATCAGTCTTTAAAAAGATTTCTCTCAATCTAGATTGACCACATGGATTATATTTTCAAATTGAATCTATCGAATCTGTGGAATGTGTTGTTATCAGCCTGATATTTTTATCGATAGATTAGTAATCCAATCTTTTCTTTCAATCAATAAATTATAACATACGTGTACATCAAGAGTATCAACACTTAACTCATCAACATTCAAATTCAAACTCTTGAATACTTCGGAAAGAGTAAGATATTTATCATCACGGAAAATGACAACTTCCTATTAATATCGTTTGGGTTAATATTGATTGAAATTGGCATTTGTAGTAAAATAATGAGTGGGTAAGGGCCTTACATTTGGTGAATCTTTTAATTTTCTTTTGATGATTTAAGCAAATGCTTTTGATTCATTGATGATGAGTGGTGAACGTGAGTGTCTACTTTTCTTACATTAATAGAAATCTCTATGGGGTGCACTCTGTTAGATATATTTGTTAATTCATTGGTTGTGATATAAATTCTCGAGACTGACTACTAACCTTTTGATGAGCAATCTCAGCACTGTCATTTAAAAGAATGTGCATGTTGTATTTTTGATTCCAACAATCTAAGTCTCTTGAATGAGAATGTTTTGGCGGGACCATCGGAGCAGAACTGCATCAAACGATTGATATCCTTGTAGTAGGAGTTTAAGGTTGACAAAATGCAATGGAGTGGTTTGTCATCCAATTGATCTTGCTCATTGGCATAGACATAGTAGACACCATTGACAGCTTTAAAAGTGTGTTCAGTGGCAGGTATCAAAGTTGGTGAAAAGGGATTATAGGGTGGTCTATCTGATGGAGCAGCGTCCTCCTTCCAGATCTTTGGGTGGAAAATATAACGATTTCTCAAATTGATTGCCTTCAACAACTCTTGACATACTTCACTATATTCAGCAATGTCCTTTTCATCTACAGTTGCAGTCACATATGAAATGATGATTAGTTTCTACTTGATTTGATCTGATTGGTGATTGAAGGCATGACATACTCTCGTTTGTTAAAATAATTCTTTGAAAAATGATGCTGTTGATCTTGCTTTGCTTGGCTGAAGGTGAATGAATTGATTCTCTTGTCTTCCTCCATGAAGTTTCTGTAAGTGAATTGGTGTCCATCACCATCCTCTCCCTCTTGTTCCAAGTACTCCTCTACACCAGGGGTATAGAATGATACCTTTGGTGATGATCCTCTAAGTGGTGTTGACATTAAATTTTAAATTATTCTTATTTCAGAAATATAATAACTCAAACAAACTTGATTGAAATACTATCTATATATGTATAACTGTAATTTCACTATATTTTGTTAGCTTGAGTTTCTTTTTTTTAAAAAGAGAATTATTATTGATTTTAATTTTTATTTTTATTTATTTGTTTGTTTTATTTTTAACTCTACAATTAAGTTGTAATTTATAAATTTATATATATATGTGTGTGTGTTATGTGTTATGTGTGTGTTTTAGGTGTTTTTTTAAAAATAAATAAATATCAATTAAAATTTGATTTCATACTTAATGTCTCATCTTAATTAATTATAAAAATTAAAAAATAAATAAATTCAATTTTGTTGTTGTCAATGTTGTTGTTGTTGTTTTTTATTCTGTTCTATAAACAGAGTGTAAAATAACTGGTGTGTCAAAAACAACAATGAAATTTTGTTATTTTTTGACAATTGCACCAAAATTTTCAAGAGGCAAAGATCAAGATCCTTTTTTGGATTGTTAATTTTATTGTCTTTGAATAATTGATGGATAGTGTTTTTGGATGTTGACAAAAATAAAAATGAATGGTGATGAAATATTTTGCTGTGTTGTTGTTGTGGCTTTTAGAATACTCTTTTACCCTGAAGCATGGATAGATCTGGCTCGATGTATCCTGGCTTGTCGATAACGTCGAAACGCTCCTGTAGCAACACTCTGAAAATGAATGCTGCAATCAATGCACCGACCAATGGACCCAACCAGTAGATCCAGTGGTTGAACCAGGTACCACCAACGATGGATGGACCGAGTGCTCTGACTGGGTTCAAAGCTCCTCCGGTGAATGGGAGTGCAACAGCGACACCAGCGAAAAGCGCCATACCAATTGCGAATGGGGCAATTCTGTTAAGCTTACGATCCCAAATGTTGAAGATAGATGTACCAAGCACAATGAGACACAAGAAGGTGGTGGTAATCATTTCATAGAGGAAACCATGACCGGTACCAACACCTGGACCGAGACGGGTGTTTCCGAGTGCATGAGTGAAACGCCATGGAATGCAACCCTTGATAATAGCTGCACCGGCAATCGATCCGACGACTTGGGCTCCAATGTAGACGAGTGCATTGAGAAAACCGACACGACCGGACAACATGTTAGCCACAGAAATGGCTGGATTAAGATTACAACCGGAAATACCAGAAATCGACCAAATAAGTGCGGCCAAGGCAAAACCTTGGATAGTAGAAATAAGTAAGATGACAGCAGCACCATCACCTCCAGGGAAATAGAGAGCAGTCATTACTGAACCAGCACAATAAAAAACTAAAAACATAGTACCAAAAACTCGGCGAGAGCTCCTTTCAATACTTTTTCAATCTAGATTGTGGAAGTCTAACTTTCATCTTTGTAATATCCCTACCGGGATCATATGTAATTAATCTAATAGGTGGAGCAAGCTTCATTTTTTATTTATTTATATTATCTAAATTTTCAATTCCCAATTTAATTTTTATGTAGTTAAGTCAATTAATTATCCATAAATATACTATATTTATCTATATATATTATCTATCAAATCACTTACATTAAATTAATTATATATATATATAATTGTAATATATTTTCTTTCTATGAAAATATTATTTATTAATTTTTATAGTTTTGGAAAACTATAAACTATACAATAAATATTAAGAGATAGAGATAAGAGATAAAATGATGGATAGATAAGAAATACAATGTATAATGAAATATAATCGTTATCTTAAAATGAATAAAATTCAATTTAGAATTAGAAATGAGATAATCCTTATAAGTTTTAGTGTGCCAATTCAATATATCTGTGGATTCTACCACTTTTGATTCGGGTTATAATTTTAAATTGTACATTTTAGGAAATAATAAATATAAATGTATTTCAATTACGTATTGTTCTCTTATATAAGTGAAGAATAAGATGCATAGATAGATATTAAAGATACCCATACGCATACACATAAATAAAATAACTACTACATTATTATCTATAGTATAATATATATATATATATAACAACAAGATATATATATGACAGCAACTACTTCAACACCTACAAACGAAAGAGACAAAAACATCTCATCTTCAATGAAAATAAAATTGTATATATCTGTACTGTGTGTTGACAACTTGCTTTGAAGTTGTGTGAAAGATTCATTTTTCATCGTGTGTATCTATAGATAAGTGTGGTTGTTATTAAACATGAACTTCATTTGTGTGTTTATATATACATGTGTGTGTCTTATTAATAATAATATTATTATTAATAAGATGGTTTGGGGAATAAATTAAATAACTATTTCATATGAACTTCGATATTGATTAAATATATTTGTCGTTATTTTTTCGATCAATTCTTTAATGAATATTTTTTTGTTTGTAAAAAAAAACAAACTTTCTGACCTTTAAAATGATCACCATTGTTTGCCTCTTCAAAAAAATACAAAAAATCAAAAACCAACCCCACACTTAAAGCCTAAACAAAAAAATGATAACCCACCAAAAATGGTGCACCTGTTGGGAAATCGATAAAAATAAAAATTAACAATAATAAACGATCGATCAATAATAACAAAAGTGATAGACAGGTAAATTTATTTAATTAAAAATATTACAAATTATTTATTCTGGTTCTGGTTGTATAGTCAATATTTCACCATTTCACCATTAATCAAATATATATAGATATAAACAAATTATTCACTCTTGTTTTTTTGTAGTGTTAAACAACCACACCCAGCTTCGACCACATAATAGCTTACAAATTTAAAAAAAACCAAAACCCTCTTTTTCACAAACCCTAATTCACCAACTCCACCAGGCATAATCAAGGTGAAAAAAAAAAAAAAATACCACAACAACAAAAATAACAACGACAAAAATATTTTAATTCGGTGCATAATAATCAATACTGATAATAAATATTACAACAATATAGTTACTTGTTTTGTTTGAATAAGTAAATTTGCAAGTTAAATAATATATATATATATAAATTATTATTATTATCAAAAAGTAATAATAATTTTAATAATAATCTAAAACAATAACATTATACATCAACTTATATCTAACAACAATAATAACTAAATAACTAATTGACTTTCTATTGAACAAAACAAAAAATAACATTATAAAGTCATTGGGTCATTGGTAATTAGTGATATAGTACGAATAGCTATATATCCTATTATAACTAATTAACATTATTGTTGTAACAACAGTCATCACCATTTTCCAAACTAAAATAAAAACATCAACAACACACGTATATATTATATATATATATTAAACATAAGTAAGCAAAGAACATCTAAAAGTAATGGATGATTCACATCTAAAAAACAACACGAGAGTGGATGAATCAATCCTCTTCAATGAATAGAAGTGGTAAGATGACAGACCTATTAAACACTATCCATAGTCATTGGCATCTCATTAACACACATTAACCACTTTTGATAATTTAAATATTCTAGGACCATTGTCTCATTCGACAGATGCTAAGCAACATTATTTTGTTCCACAGCCCGACGACAACGAGAATGAAGATACCTTTTTGACACGTGAAGAACTCACCAACCCAAAAGAGTTGGCAAAAGCAGTTAAAACCAGATTACCATTATATGTCCCAATTATCAAGGTATGTGCTGCAGGAACACTGTTCAGGTGTGGTGTGTTGTTAAGATCATAATACTGATATTCATTGTCACATAAAACCAGTGGATTAGATCATACTCTAAACAAGATCTTATTGGTGATGTCTTGTCCGCCATTACTGTAGCAACTATGTTGGTACCACAGGCTTTGGCCTATGCCATTCTTGCTGGTGTCGATCCAATCTATGGTTTATATTCAGGTTGGTTGCCATTGGTCATTTATGCATTCATGGGTAGCTGCAAGTAGGTATTTAGTTTGCTTCAACTCGATCTTTTACTAATACCTTTTTTTTTTTTTTAAGACAATTGGCTGTTGGACCAGAGGCTTTGCTTTCTGTATTGCTTGGTACGATTCTAGTTGGAACTCCTGAAGATAATGCAGAGACAGCACATTCATTGGCATTTTTAGTTGGTGTCGTCAGTTTCTTGTTTGGTATTCTTCAGTTTGGATTTATGGGTAGTATCATCTCACGTTGGGTACTCTCCGGTTTTATCAATGCTGTCGCACTGATTATCGCTATCTCACAGTTGGAAGCACTTTATTGGTGTCAGTGTCGGAAATGGTCACCACGAAGGACCCTATCAGAAATTCTGGAATGCTATAACGCATCTTGGAAGTGCTAACAAGGCTACCATTATCCTTTCAGTTGGTTGTATCGTATTCTTGTTTGCAATGCGTTTTATTAAGAAGTTTTTTCGTCAGCAAGGGATTCAAGAATGCCAAGTACGTCCCTGATATCATGCTGATAGTTATCATTTCAATTTTAATCACCAAGTTTGCAGATCTTAACGAGCGTGGTGTACAAATCATTGGAGGTATTAAAGGTGGTTTCCCAACACCAAGATTCCCAAAGTTTGACTTGAACGAGTTGCAAGCACTTCTTCCACAAGCATTCTTGATCGTTATCATTGGTTTCGTAGAAGCAACAGCAGTATCAAAAGGTTTAGCAACAAAGTACAACTATTCAATTAGCTCCAATCGTGAGTTGGTTGCATTTGGTGCAGCAAATATCTTTGGTTCCATGTTCAAGACCTATCCAGTCTTTGCTTCAATCCCACGTACTAGTATCCAAGATTCCTCAGGTTCACGTACATGCTTGTCTGGTTTCCTTACCTCTTGCCTCCTCTTGTTCACTTGTATCTTTTTGACCAAGCTTTTCTACTATCTCCAAAATGTACCATGGCTTCAATTATCTTTGTTGCTGCTTTTGGTTTGTTGGAGTTGCACGAAGTTGTTTTCCTTTGGAAAACCAGATCATGGGGAGACCTTGCTCAATTCATGGTTGCACTACTTGCCACCTTTATCTTGGAGGTCGAAATTGGTATTCTCATCTCCGTTGGTATGTGTATCTTCTTGGTATTGAAGCATTCATCTTCACCACACGTCTACAGTGTTCTAGGAAGAGTTTCCAGGAACCAATCGTTTCAAAGATGTTTCCAAATTCCCAGAAGCCGAGCCAATTGAAGGAATCCTCTTGATCCGTATCGACGAAGTCTTATATTTCGCAAACATTTCACAGTTCAAACAGTTACTTGCTGAGATTGAACGTATGATGGACAAGTCCGCCATGGAAGCAGGTAATGGTGGTACTCCACTCCAATCAATTATTATCAACATTGTCAACATTCCAGTTGTAGATGCTAGTGCTCTTCTCACCCTCCAAGAAATGGTTGAGGCCTACCACAAACGTAACATTAAGGTTTCATTCGTTCAAATGTCCGACAAGATCAAGGAATCATTCAAAAAGTCTGGTCTCTACGACTTGATTACCCCACAACTCATTTTCGATTCTAACTATGAGGCTGTTACATATCTCGAACACAACAGCCATCAAAACGCAAACGAACTCTCTGTAGAAATTCCATCGACTAGAGGTGCATTCGATCAAGATGAAGAGGACATTCATCACAATAGCCCAGGTGCCATCATTGCCGATGGTATTAGAATGGACGACTATTCAGATCCAGATTCTGATGAATTCATCACTAAAAGATAAAAGATATAACAACAAATCGATTCAAACTACATATAGTTAATAGTAATAACATTAATAATAATTATCATTATCAAAACATTAATTTATTGAAATATTATATTCACAAAACAAACCTCAATGATATCACTCCAAAGTGATTTTAAACTTTGGAATTAATAAAAGAACCAAAGAGAAAACATATAATATTTAGTTTTTCTTCAAACAATAACAAACGTATATTTATAAAATATAAAATCAAGATCTTGATTTATTACTTTGCCAATAATATTTTAGATACAGACCAAACTGTTTTAAATGATGCTATGAGATAGTAATGATGGAATTGTATGATTCTGTAGATTTCCAATAAATCTGCTTGGTTCATTTTCAGATTGCATCCATTCTTCATTGCTTCCTCTTGTAGATCTTCGATGAGTGATGTTTTCATTGATTCAAGTCGGAGCAGATTGTGTTCTAACATTGTTGGATATGCATCTCCTATATTTTCCATTTCTAAAAGTTGTAATTGAATTTGGCCAGATGCAATCATATTTACTAAATCATTTGATATGTTGGTATCTCTTTGGTATCTTTAGTATTTTGGTCAGCAAAGTGTCCATTGATATATCCAATTGGGGTAGCAAGTGCATCGATTACGCTGAGATATCTGGATTCCATTTGGAAAGGATTATGAGTGAACTTGGCAATCATACCCCAGTATTTACTTTCAATGTTTGAGCGTTTAAGATAGTATCTTTGCCATTTGCTTGGTGATAGTTGTGGTTTATAGTCTCTTTGATTATAGGGGTGGAATGGACCAGTAATTGCCTGGATATAGGCAAGTCCATTTTGATTTAAATGTGATTGACAGAACTCAAATAGCTCTTTGTTGCAACCATTCTTTTGGTGATTATCCACCTCTATTGATACAATCTTATTATACATTTTATCGTTATTTTCATAGTAAGACTCGTTAGAGTTGACGAATCTAATGGTAATCAATGTATTCTTTTGTTTTTCGATATCTTGCTTCCACGATTTATACTGAAATGGCTTCTTTGTTAGCACTTCAATATTACATCCCATTTTACCAATGAGTTGTACCAAATCAAGTGATCCAGGCTCAATAACCAAAACATGATCATCCTTTTCAATTCTCAATTTCTCTACAATATGTTTATAGTGGTCGGAATATAGCTTATCTCTGGCTTGATCTTGTGATTTAGTTGGGAAGCTATATTGGTTTGAAATTAATAATCTTAAAAGTCAAACTAAGAATGATCAAAAAAAAAAGATATGACTTACCTATTAGAATCATCAATACAGCAATGAATAGAGGTATTTGGATTGATATAGTAGTTTGATAATACAGATGGTTCAATGAATTTTGATAGTTGTCCCCAAGAATCTTGTTCAGTTGATGGTAAAGAAGTTGAGCAAACTGTTAAGTCACATAGTAGTGCAATTAACGATACCATGTTGTCACAAGTAAAGTCATTTGCCATGAATGCCAATCCAAGTGCTTTTGCGCTGAAACCAGACATTTGATGATAGAGATAGAGCTTCCAATAGAAATCATAGTTTAATACTTTGATTGTAATAGGCTGTTCAGATTCTGTCAATAGATTCTCTGGTATTGGGCTGTTTGTTGGCACTGATGATTTGTTGTTGTTGTCAATTGTAATTGTTTCGCCATTGGGGTTGCTGATGATGAACAAACCCTTGGGGAATGTAGAAAGATAGTCGGTGAACCATTTAAATGCGAATGATTGTAGTTGTGATGCTTCAATGATGATTGTAGTATTTTCAAGTGGTGGATTTGGTTTAGCATAGACAGACAATCCCTTGCTGTAATGAAGCTTTGGCAGCTTGGTACATAATTCGAGGAAGTGTCATCAAAGTAGTGATTGGGTATCCGACCAAAAACGGAGTAGATTGGTATTGGTGAGGGGGCTTGCATTCCACTTTGACCATAGCCTAGTTGTGAGAATGAAGTCCTTGTCATCTGGCTTGGTTTCAAGCGATGTAGACTTGAGGGTGGACAACAGATTGATTCTGATGTCAAAGCAGTTCCTGATATCTGAAAAACAAAACACATATGAACCATCAAGCGAATTGAAAGGACTGACATGAAAGTCTTTGTTTTGCGATGCAAAGGTGAGATATGGTTCGTTGTTGATTGCAAATTGAGGAGTTTGTTGGTCTCGCTTGATTGCAGTTGGGAAATAGAGGTGTGTCTCACCAAATGTATTGTTGATCTCAACGACAATCTGCAGTAATGAACCCTCCTTGGAATAGCAGTAATAGAAGCTGACCGGATTAAACTGTAGATTCAAATACCTTGGCATGGTAACAAGTTCTACTCGGTCAATTAGGTTAGGGTTGGCAATGATCGCAGAGCGTTGTTCTAACTGCTGCTTTTTATATTCCTCCGTGTAGACATCAAGAAGTTTCGATTTTATATCGCGCCTCTCCTTGCCCATATAATCAGTGTCATCAATAGAGAAAGGTCTCAGACTGTTGTGACCAAAGCAACCAATGTCCAATGCACCAGACTCGAGCTCATCCAAATCGATGATAAAATAGAAGATATCGTAGAGAAACGAATGTTTCACAGGGAAAGAGCCTAGAATGTGTAACTTTTGCTGTATAATATCTAGATCTTAACCTAGATGTTAAAGTTGTTGAGTTGTTTTCTCTTTGCATTTTTGATCGCTCAATATGTAGTAGAATGATTGGCTTGATAGCTTGGTATGTATTAATATGATAATAATGTTAGAGTCTAGTAATAGTACAAACTAAAGATACAAATGAAGTGTTAAACTAATATAAAATGAGTGGAAATGAAAGTGTGTTCAGCACCTCCACATAATGATGATTAATTTTTCCTCAGCGGTTTTGTGCAAAGCAATGCCATCACGCCATACCAAAAAGGGGGTTTTAGTTGTGGGTGGGGAAGATATAAATTATGTTAGATCTAAAAATAAATTGGTTGATTTATTGCTTTTGTTCAACTGGGTGCTTCATAATATAAGTCAAAAGATCAATCTTTGTAACAATAGATACAATTTCATCGTTGTCAGTTACGATTGCAGATGAATGAGTCTCGAAAAACTTTTGTAAACTGGCAAGAGAGGTTTCGGTGGAAATTGAAACAAAGTGTTCGTTTCTGTGGAATCTGAACATGACCTTGCTGACTGGGTCAGTTGGTAATGAACGCTTCGATGAGATATGAGAAAGCAAGTTACCGAGGGTTACCAAACCAAGGAGCTTCTTGGTCTCAGAGACAACTGGAAGTTGATCGAAACCGTGCTTTTGGAGCAACTCAACGGCAGCAGCACAGGTGGTGTTGGCAGAGACGGTGATTGGCTTTGGAAGGTTCAAGTCCTTGATGGTGGCACCGTGGTACTTCTCTTCTTCGGTGGTCTTGTATGATGGGTAGACTGGGTTGACGAAACCATTGTCGACCATCCAGTCGTCATTCAAATGCTTAGACATGTAGTTACGGATTGAGTCAGCAAGCAAAACAACGCAACGTTGTCCCTCACCGAGTTGGGCGGCAGCCTTCATGGCACCAACCATAGCAGAACCAGAGGAACCACCACAAAGCAAACCTTCTTCCTTAATCAAACGACGGGCCATGATGAATGACTCAGAGTCCTCAGTCTTGATCCACTCGTCAACCAATGAACGATCCAAAACCTTTGGAATAAAATCGTAACCAATACCTTCGATCTTGTATGAAGTAATGGTAGTCTCGTTCAATGAGGCTGGAACGGCCAAAATGGAACCCAATGGGTCGACACCAACAATCTTGACATGTGGCAAACGCTCCTTGATCTTACGAGCAATACCAGAGATGGTACCACCAGTACCAGCTGTACATACGATCATATCGATCTTACCATCACATTGATCAATGATTTCCTCAGCGGTACCATCGTAATGTGCGAGTGGATTGGATGGATTGGCATATTGATCCAAGATGTGTGAGTTTGGAATCTCAGCATTCAATTTCAAAGCGACACCAATGTGGGACTCTGGTGAGTCGAAGGCGGCTTCAGTTGGGGTACGGATGATGGTGGCACCGAGAGCCTTGAGGACATCGACCTTTTCTTGGGACATCTTCTCTGGCAAGGTGATGATCATCTTGTAACCCTTAATAGCGGCGGCCAAAGCCAAACCAATACCAGTGTTACCTGAGGTTGGCTCAATCAAAGTGTCACCTGGCTTGATACGACCAGAGGCCTCAGCATCGAGAACCATACGGTAACCAATTCTGTCCTTTACAGATCCACCAGCGTTGAAAAATTCACATTTGGCCACTAACGAACAAGAGTGAATAGGGTTAATATCAAGTCACGTTAAATCAAGTGTAGGAGGTGATAGTTATCATGGAGAATAAGCAACACGCTTATCTGAACAACAAAATGTTTATTTGATGATGTAAAATTTTCAAAGATATTTTTTTTCGACGATTTCGCATGCTCCAAAAGGGTGAAAAAACGATTTCCCAAATTTCCTTGTTTACAGTTCGCCAATGTTCCACAACACATCATCAAATAATAATATTACTACACTTGTAAAAGTATACTATACTTACATAATTCGCATTTCAATCCCTTTGAAATATTGTTGATTCTAACCAATGGAGTGTTTCCGATTTGCTGGAGAATGTTATCGTAGATCTTTGGTGTTTCTTTACTAATAATAATATTAAAAGAATACAATGTTAAACTTTCCTATCAATTATATTTATTCCTATCGATTGTATATATTATATTATTTCAATTATGTATTATTTAATTTAGCTGAGATATTATTTGAGATATTTTTTGAAATTAAATTTGATTTGTTGATTTATTTTTATTTTTGCTGAGAGATGATGATGCTGCTGTCTTGCTATGTTTAGTGAGCTGATACATACGTTCTAGTGGTATGTGGACATTTCTCAGAGGTACCCAATGACCAAGTGCACTTTGATGGTTCGTTCATTCTGAAGCTGATATATATATCTAAGTATACAATAGAAATAAAAAAAACTAGATGCTGTTGAAAAAAATGTTGATAACTTTAACGAGACTTGCAAGAACTTTCTATTTAATCAAAGTTTTGCTGAAAAATTCAAAAATAATATTTAAAAAATTGAAATTAAATAAATTCAAATTGAATGAGAGTTGTGTATTCTTCTGAAGTCAAAAATAAAAAAAACAAAAAGAATCATTTTAATATGAACCAAAAGAATAAAGATATTTATCTTCTATATTGCTAAATTACATTTGTATTTGCAGTAACAACAATAACAATAATGTTAAATGTTATAATGATTCATTTTAGTATAGTGTAGTGTAGTGTGGTAGTGTTAAACACTACTCATACATTTGTTCTTCTCATTTTTTAAATAATTTGGAATTTGCTGTTTAACAAGCAAATATACAGATATTATTATGACTCATATTTGCAGTAAATTAATTAATATGAGTTCAATAATAAATAATAATATATTGTTATCAAAATCATAAAACAAACAATAAAACCAAACAATACCAATTCAATCTAAAATAATAATATCGAATAGTCGTTTTTCCATTAACACACTCTAATACTAATAATAATAATAAAATATTAATAATAAAACATTATTATTTTAATAAAGTTTGCAAATATTAATATTGATCTATTATTTCTTTATCATTTTCAACACACTGTTGTGATAAATAAATCACCAACGTTTAAATAATATTATTATTTCCAAAATAATTATTCGTACGAATAATAATAGTCTTAAGATTTCCATATATATTATTATTCTAACTTTAATTATCAATAATTTGGAAATTGAAAGTGTGTTTGTTCAAACATAAATAATAAATAAATTTTCATTTTACTAAAAATAAATAAAATTTAAGAATGTGTGTGTTTTGTCATATATTCTTCCTAATCAAGAATTTGAATGTACAGATAATCATTTAACAATGTCGTATCAAGTCAGTGTTGGCAACAACACCAATGGAGAGAATTAAAGTTTTCACTCAAAATTATGAGATGTGTTCATAGTTGGATGCGTATTGATACACCACCAGGTTGGAATTATCTTTATAGTGCTATCATCTGCTATGAGTTCACTGTGTGAACTTAGAGAGAGATAATCTGCCTGAAATGGAATGTGTTTGGAAGTGTGTCGTATGATTAGGTTAACACAGCACACATCCAACACTTGCTGAACATGCATATCCAGTAGACATGCTATGAGAGCGAGGGTACTGCAGCCATTGAGGTGCCTCCTCCGACAGTGTGTTTCTATCTATTCGTCTATCGTAAGATAGTTTAAAATTAGTAAATAATAATAATATAATAATTTTAAAAAATCAGAAAGACAACCAATGCCTATTCATTGATAATATTCATTCTTTGTATACAACACTTTTATTTCTTTTCTTTGTTCTGTCGTTTATAGAAAATAACTTGTACTAAATAATAATAACAAAATAATAGTTTTTTTAATAAAATAATAATAATAATAATAATCAAACATAAACTATTTTTATATTTTATATTCTTATAATTATCTTTAATATTAATATAGTAATAATAAAAATAGATAAAAATAAATAATATTTAATAAATATAGATTGAAATATAAATAAATAATAATTAATTGATATTGGTAGTTTTAATTTAATTAGATATTCTATTTTTTTAAATAAAAAAAAAAGGTAAATAAATAATAATAACAATATTATAGAATTGATTAACAATGTAGTTATAATATTAATATTTCCATAATTTTAAAGAATGAAAACCAAAACTACAAAATTAGTTCTGGACGAAAGAAATATCGTCGAAAGCACCAGAAAAACCCAGTACATGGGTAAAGAAAAGGCTA
This sequence comes from Heterostelium multicystogenum, assembly GCA_003667245.1. NCBI lineage: Eukaryota > Evosea > Eumycetozoa > Acytosteliales > Acytosteliaceae > Heterostelium > Heterostelium multicystogenum. The sequence continues at coordinate 55,958 of RCNN01000002.1, read as the reverse complement.
GTGCCCCAGTAGATAACTATTATTATGATCAATCAAAGGGTTTTGCCAGTTGAACAATCTGCCAAGCATGTTGATCGTACTACCATCGATCCAAAGAAGGGTGGTAAGGATTATTACTCTCGTGATGAGTATCTCAGAGACTACCACCGTGATGTAAATGGTCGTCCATATCTTGGTCAATGGATCGTGTCAAAACCACTGTCAAGGATCCAAAAGCCAGAAAGCATCAGAAGAATGAAGAAAGAAGAATGGCTGAAGAGGCTGCTACCATGAGTGTCAACCCACACAGCCAAGTCGGTGCTCATGAATTAGAAGCACCAATGTTGGTCCAGATGGTTTGCCATTGAACGCTTTGTCAGTTAATGCACCACTCAATGTCCAATTAAACGTCATTACAATTCTATTGAACGTTTGATGGAGACCAGAATTTTCCGTGAGAAGACTGACGAGCGTACAAAGAAGATTGTCTATGACATTCGTAATTTGGTTGCCGATATGATTTTGATGATTGAGGGTCGTGGTACCGATAGACAACTTATGAGCATCTTTGAAGATATGATGCTTTTCCGTACAGATATCACCTCCGACGCTGAATTCAAGACTCTACTCTCTAACTGGCAATCCACTATTACCAAGTTGATTACTGGCGACCAATCAAAGGGTTTGTTGAACACCGGTAAGAAACTTTTTGCTGATATCCGTCACTCTGACTCTATCTTGAGACTGTTGTCCGAAGGTGCCAAATTCCTTCAGATGATCATCTTGGATCGTACCAATCCACTCATTCCAGAACAAAGAGAGATTGTCTTTGATCTCTTCTTCAAATCGTTGTGTTTTATCATCCACCCAGCTTGGCAACAATTTGTCTCTCAGAGTAGAAATTTCACCAACGATATTTATGATACTCAAATGTATGAAATCAAAACAGCTGGTCCCAAGCTCGAATCAAATTGCCAACAATCCAAATTTAACAAGTGCTGGCACCAATATTAAGGAGCTCCTTCAATCATTGATTCGTGATCGTTCCGTGGCTGATATTGACAGTTCATCCAATATGGTAGAGAGTCAATGATTGAGCTTAAAAAGAATCCACAATATGAAACTTTCTTCAATGACTTGAGACATATAATGTTGGAATAATGGAGAATCCATCCCTCATGGACGACCCAGCCACCAGAAAGGTTATTAGAGACATATACAACCGTGGTGAGCTCATGTTAACTGAAGCTCGTAGCAATCCATCACTTCAAAAAATTCGTCTCTGAAGGAGGTCGTATTAAGGAAGGTATCAATCACTGATGAACTCAATGCTTCGTTTCTATCAACATCTCAAGCAATTCTATAGTAACTTTGCCACCGGTCCAGGTAAGCCACCATTGACGTTAAACTTCTCAACCAACTTAAATGCTCTTGGTACCTTTCTTACTCGAGGAGTTCAGAACCATCACTGTTCCAGGTTACAGTGGAATGACACCAGACAAGAAGATCGGTTTCCGTATTGGTTCCATTAATATGTCATCGATCGAGTTGCTTCCTGAGAATATCCATTTTGAAATATCACATAAGCTCAATGCCGACCCTTATACACTCTCTATTGTTGATACCAGATACTGTAGTTTGGGTTGAATTGACTTCCATCCGTTTGTCGTATTGATAGATTGCCATGGGCCTTTGAGAAATACACTTTCCCAAGACTCAAAGACTCTGGTCACTGTGAGATATCAGAATGGATGGTAGAGGTTGCAGAGTTGGTGTAGAGCTTAGATTGCTCTCCAAGGGTCACCAGAGATTCACTCAAGTTTTGGATTCTTATTGCTCAATTGATAAACTTAAAGTTCGTCTCTATGACTGCAAGCACAAGATTATCTACAAGCTTTTCAGTGGTATTGCCCAAACTCAAATTAGAAAGGCAGTTGAAAAGGCAGTTGCTGAGAAAATTGCACAGTTAATTGCAGAGAATGATTACAAGCTTATGAGCAAGTACCAGACCACCAAGCATCTCGCTGGTATCAAGGCTCAACAACTTCAAAATAAGGTTAAGAATTTTGAAGAACAACATCAAGACAAGAAATTGGCTCCAAAACCAACAAAACTAAGAGATAGCTCTTTTGTTAAGAGTCTTACTGGTATCGGAGAAGCTTCATCCTCTAATGCCGCTGCAAGAGAATCTGACCTATTGAAGAAACAAAGGTATTGCCTCCACCAGTACTCAAACTATGACTACCATCCCAAGTCAAACCATCTCTACCATTCCAGGTCAAACCATCTCGTCAACTGTTCCAATCACTACAACTGTAACCAATGCTCCATTGCAACAAACAGTTACTCAGACCCTACGTAACCTCCCAGGCAACTCCACAACCAGTTACATACATGGCTCAACAACAATTTGAAACTGTCACTCAAGGTACTACACTTGGAGGACCAACTCACCATCGTTGGTACAATCCATTGGATCAAACATCCCCAACAAGCAACTGAGGTGATACAGACCTATACCACATCCACCAGTCAAACTGTAGCACCACAAGTTGTCAAGACATTCAGTCAAACCGTCGAGGAGACTCCAAACTATGTAGGACCAAGTTCAAACTAAATGAATAAGGTGAAAGAAATTCTAAACTAATTCTATCCATCAACTCTCTTTTTTTGAAATCATTATTTATTAAATCTATCAATCATCAATTAAATATTAATATAAATAAAAAATATTGTAAAAGCTAAAATTCCACCTTTCTAAAAATAAATTATTTATTATTTCCATCTAACTATCTGTTTGATATTGATGTGGTCCAAACTATATGATTGCTTTAATAATCGCCACAAACACCATTGCTACCACTAAAATAATCAAAATCATGAGAATACACAACCTATTTCTATAGCCTTTGTGTAGTTGGTTCGTTTCATCTAGCACAACAACTGCACCGGAAAGTGAATCCTCTGTTTGATCCAAGTTTATATTCGATTTGATCCAAAAGTGTTCCTTGTTGAATTACCAACATGGAGATGTCGTTTACTATTTCTGAGAGTTTTGATTGATGGAATTTACAATTTGTTTGATCTCTTGCATCTCTCTTTTGTACCTCGTACTCCATATCCTTTACAACATCCAATTGTGCCGATGTGAAACCGATTCCTTGTACCTCATCTTCGCTGTCAGTATCGGGGTCATCTCCCCAACCAAATTTATTGCTTGAATTCTTTTGGTAATTCTATAGAACGACAGATTCAAATATTAGTTAGTTAGTCAATATGAAGAGCTTGGCTGATCATAGTATCTTACTATTTAAATATGCTCTCTGTTTTCTCTTGAACTCCAAAGAAATTGCCTGTAAATTTGCTGACTTTGCAGCTTGAATATTTTTCTTTAACTTGACCTCTTCAGAAGTCCATCTCTTTTGCTCCCAGATTCTTAATCATTCTATGTGTTCTCATAATTTCCTTTACAATAGAAAATGTTAGTCTCCTCAAATAGGTCCTTGAAAATTGTGAGTGATTGTGTGACTTACTGATGCGATGTCCTTTTGTTAAAATCTCTATTTCTCTTTCATCCTCAGTATCTCCATCGAATGTTGCCATATTTTTGGTATGAAGTTTACCTAACCTCTCAACTATATCAATCGAATTGGTAAAGATAATTGTCGTTGTTAGTTGAGTAATATTAAGAATATAATTCGAAATGATTGATGAATCATTACCCTCTTTCACTGATTGTCTTTAATTTAATATCAATATCGTTGACCTTTAGCCATTTTTGGTTGAACATTGAGTGTTTCCAGTTGAATTTGCTGTGAGGCTGAGTCATCTTTGATCAAAGGCAATGTAGTATCTTTCTTTGTTGAATATGGTCTATGAGTATTTCTATTTTGAGCTCTCAGCTCACAAAAAACGGTTGTTCTATTTCTAAATGCCATTGTATCTCTTTGTCTTTCCGATCCGATCACCGATCAAGCTAATAGCGCCTCTTCGACTATCTATTATTAAATAAACTACAACTTCTACTACTATTTATGCAACAACAATACACAATTGATATGTGTACTTATATATAGTCTAACAGTGCAAGTGACTGACTATTTAATACTTTGATCAAAATGATCTATAAGTTATATAATAAATAATTACTGAAAAAACAAAAATGATTAATCAAATTTTTCAATAATCTAATGAGATTAAAAATTGCAACGTTTAAAAAAGTATCAAAAATTTTAAATATTGGGTTTTGGTCAACATAATTTAAATGTGTTTGCAATAAAAAACAATAGTATTTGTATAATAAGATAACTTTTCATTATCTTTGTTTAAACATTACTATTTTCTGAAAATGATTTCCTTGTTTATTTTTCTTTTGAATCATTTTAAGTGATTTTAGTGAATGATTGATCAATCATCAAATTACATCCACATAAGCTATGAACTTTACAAAAATCAACAACAAAAGAAATTCTTTAAAAAACTATTCAAATTATTTTTGCAAATATGGGGGAATTTTGATAACCAGGGAAAGACTAATATGATATACAAAATAAAGTGTATTTCTTGCTATTTGAAAATAAGAAGCTTAAGTGTATAATAATTATGGGATGAGAAACTTTCAATTCTTTGTTGTGTTTTTGGTTAAAGTCAATTTTTAAAGTCCAAACTGTTTGTCCACAGATTTCTTTAAGAAAAAGGTATCTAATACTACGGCTATCATAAAAATCTTATTGGAATTCTAACTTTAGGGTGCTATTAGGAGCATTACTGTCAGAATTTTTTCTCTAAAATAAAGATCTGACAAACACTTATGATGATTTAACTCTAGAAAATACAAATCAAACAATCCTAAATTAAGAAATAATATATTATTTCCATGTTTTCTAAATAGTTTCTTAATTTCAGATGAAGATTTGCAAAATTGATTTTTTTATCTTTTTTCGTTAATCATATTGGCAGTTACAGGTCTCTGCAAATGAAAAACAAAACATATTGGTATATAAACAATTCAAATTAATTTCTTTTAGTCACAAGCAGTCAGCTTCGATTCTTTTTATTCTACTCTTTCCTCCACGGATATTGAATCAATATCAATCCACACAACACAAAGATCTTTGTAAATATATATTTTTTTTTTCCTTATTTATTGGTTTACTTGTAAATTCTAAAATATAACATCCACAATGAGATTCAAAGTAACTTGGAAGGAAAACAAATTGATCATCCCAGCTGGTAATGTCAACGACAAGGTTTCACGTTTGCTTCAAGGACATTGGTGACCGTTTCACCCCATACAACCCAAGCGACGACGATTTGATCATCTCTGAGTTGCGTACATCCGATGGTTTCTTTGTTTCCCCACATCTTACCATTTCAGATGCATTGGTAGATGGTGACTTTTTGACTGCTGTCGACTTTGACACTTGGAAGAATGAGCAATACAAGTAAGTGGCAGCGATCTGCAAATAAATGTGGAATAACACTAATCTATTTTTAATTGGTTTTGATCCTATTTTTAGATTATGCAAAACTACTTTTGAAACTGTCAAGGTCAAGGACCACGATAAGGACACTACCTTGAATACCTCTGTCGGTATCAACATCAAGAACAACTTGTTCATCTCCGTCAGTGTTGGTAGCACCTTGATGAGATTGGACCTCTTTGACTCCTCTGATTTGAAGTTGTTTGGTAAAGATGGTAAGCACTTGGTCACACTCTATGAAAATGATGAGACCAAGGCTTCATCCAAGGCCTTCTTTGTCGTCGAAGGAGGATCTGTTATTGGTGTTGAGATCCAATCCAAGACATTGACTTCACCTAATGAAGAGATCCGTGTCATCAAGATTAACCGTGTAGGAAAGAAAATTACAAAGTCTGATGTTGTCTCTGTACAATCAGCTTACCAATTCAAGACTCTCCCCAATGTTACTTTCCCAGAGGGAACCAAAACAGGTTTCGAATTCCCAGAAACTGCTTTGGATTGCTACGCAGATGGTGCTGGTGGAAATGGTACTCAACCAGCTGACTATTTCAAGGTTACCTCTACCTCCAACATTAGATTCGAACAAATCGATAAAACCTATGTTGAGCACGGTTGGTTCCAATCAGACAAGGGAATTACCAACAGCTTCTACTACACCGATATCCAAGTCGTCAATAACTCATCCGACAAGATTTCATTGACCAAGGTATCCGCCGAGTACCAAGACATGGAAGGTAATTGGGTCGCCGCCGATGGTTGCTTCTTTGGTTTCAAGAAGGGTATCTACAACTACGCTTGGCACTACGACGCCACTGTCGTTCCAATCACTCCAAAGGAAGTTTTCCATGTTGCTTTGAACGTCCGTATCCCAATCAAAAAAGAAACCTTGCTGACAAGCAACGTCGTTCCGCCCTCTGTATGGCAAACCCATTGAACATCAGAATCACTCTCGTAGACTCTACTCAAGTTAAGCACCATCCTCCCAATCAAGTATGTCAACAAGACTCCATACCCCGTTGTAGTCAACCAAGTTTCCCGTCAAAAATACATTGGAGAGTCCACCAAGATTCTCCACTTCCAATACATCGATTCAATGGAGAGAGAAGACAGAACTTTCGTCCAAATTGGTAAAATTGTTGAACATGGTGTTGAGAATTTGACCTTCTCTACCTCATTAAATTCCTCTGTGTACTACATTAACAATGATACTCTTGCCAAATTTATCTGGGAAGCCAAGAAGGCCAACCAAACCAAGATTGAGACCAAGTTTGGTGACAAGAGAGAAGGTGTTGAATTGGTAGTACATGCAATCATCGATTTGGAAGCAGGTGTAGCAACTGGACTTCAAATTGCACTTTCATCCAAGGAAGCATCATCTACCCAATATTTTGTTATTCCACAACTTGTTTAAACAAACCAAACAAACCTTTTTCTTTTTTCCAAACTTTATGTAATAAAATCGCGATTCCAAATAATACAAATCTAACTTTCCAGTATTTGCAATTCATTCACCTTTGTAAACAATCTGTGGTAGTTTCAAACTTTCTGAAATACTTTCAATTTCCCAAAAGGAATTATAATGTTTGCTAACAATTTCTGGATTCAATTCCATTAGATTCATCTATAGGTAAATGGACAGGTGCAATTGTTGTTCAAGTTCTTGTTTCAAGTGTTTATTAAATAAGATTTATTTTGTATATATAGTTTTAAATTTTGATTTTAATATTGTTCAGTTAATAATAATAAGACAAGAGATGTCCATCCAGTGAATGGGTGGTTTCTCTCACCGTTTCCTTCGATTCCATGATATTGTTCCCAGAGGAAACCTGTTTCCTTGTAAACTTGATAAATATTTTCAACTAAATTGTGTCTTAATGTGAAGTAGATCATTGAAAAATCTTGAGTCTGTGGGTATTCCTTGCTATATTTGTTTAGTTGTGCGGCAATCAGATAGTTGATGTTGATCCAAATTGGTCCACGCCAGTAGTTTTCGTTGGTTCCATAGAGTGGATCTCTAAGTGACATTGAACGAACTCCATGTCTTTCCCCAAACACCTTTGATATCCTTCAAAGAGTTCAAATATGATTGCATACGAGGTGAATTTGCTGGTTCCAATCCTAAAAACAATGGGAAATAATTTAAGTATCCACCTGTCTTTGTAAGGGTGCTATTCATTTTGTTGTGATAGAGTATATCTTGATAAACTCCATTTTCACTGTCCCAATGTAAATCTAAATAAAGATCAATAGGTTAGCTAATCTGATGATAATTAAGAGCCAGTCTAGAGCTACATACCAAAAATAACTTTAGTAATATCATTATATGATTTAAGGTAGTGTGAATTATCTTTTACCGAGGAATTTCGATATTTTAGCGAGTGATTTCGAAGCAAATGCCATCCATGATGAAAGATCTACATGTACTTCGGAAGTTGATGGTGGGTTGGCACGTGGATAATCATCGAGACCAGATGCCAATGTATGGTTTTACTTTACGTCCACGCCATCTAAATCCATTTTCGACGTGTGCTGGTTGAGTGTTCCAATAGAAGCTGTAGAATCTAACAATTCTTGGTAAGCATCTTGAATGAAAGATGTGATCAAAATCAATTTCGAATTTATGTTTTTCTGGTGATTCTTTGATGTATGTTTCAACCAAATCTATCATCTTATTGATAGAGAAAAGAAGAGTGGGTGGATTGGCAATCTTTTGTGATTGAACTTGGAACTCTGGTGGTGGAACCATTGAGAGTGCTTCTTTACCTAGAATTTGTTCTCTTGGAATCCATCCTTTTTCGTCGACTAAATTGAACCAATGTGCGAGTGTTTCTATGGTCAATTCAATATCCCAAGTGGATACGACCAACTGATGGAATCCTTCGTCCCATAAGAATCCTCTTGGGAAGGCTGGTCTGGATGGTGATGCTGAATATAATGACTAAAAAAAATAAAAGGATAACCTATTAATATATAAATAAACCTCTATGGTGGTTGATCATTTAACATACATGTGGTGGTAATTTGATGGTTCTACTTGGATCATCTGGATGGGTAGCAAGAGTACGACCATGCCAATATCCGAAACCTCCCAATAAGTTAGAGAGTACCATCTTTGAAAATCCTTTGTATCCTTCCTTGTAATACTTTGGTAGAGAGAACTTGGCATCGAATCTTTTCCAAGAATTTGTTATCGTATTGCTCAAACAACTGATCAAATCCATCACCTGTAATCTCTTGAGCAACATCTATAACTTGTTTGCTTGATAGCTGTTTATCTTGTTCATCGCTATGTGAGCTATGAGAAACAAAAGTAATTTCAACCTAAAGATAGTTGAATAAATTTAGTTGATTAGATTATTTCCTTGCTAAAAAGTAGATCCACTTACTTCAAATGGAACTTTCATAACTCTTTGGACAACAAAGATGTTGGCTTGGTTTTCGATGGTATTTGGTAATGTTGGATAAATGGTGGTATACTTCTTGAGGATTTAGCATACTCTTGCCACTCGCCATAGTAACTGGAAACATGTCTTTTAGTTGTTTCATCAAAAATGTTTGGTACCATATCCCAGTTGTCTTCTCTAAAATTAGATTTTCCATAAAAGTGCCATTTTGAAAGGGATGGTTGACTCTTTAAAAGCTTAGCATCTGGATTTACATTTTGGCGAAACTGGACAATTGCTCTTGTTAGTACACTTCCTTCATACAGATTGTTAATGCTTTAAAAAAACATACCATCATTGAATTGCAATGTATATTTTCCAATCTCTGGGTGTTCACCATTAATTTGAATGGTACCTTCCAATCCGGAAACTGCTGCTTGGATTGAGCTGTCGAGTTTTGAGTTGATTTGCGGAGGACTGGGTAATGGTTTCGTCGTGGATGTAGTACATCATTGAGAAGTATGGTGCTGTCAAGGATTGGTTGAGTGCACGACCGGACAATCTGACAGTCCAGTCACCACCACCGGTCTTTGTGTTGTGTCCTTTCTTGACGAAGCTGGTTGTCAACAACAAGTTTCCTGGACGATCGACCAGCTCTTGCTCACCAAAGTTCTTACCGTCATGACGCTTCCACTCATATCGCACGATTCCATCACGACCCTGCTGACACTTTGTAGAGATAACGAGCAAACATATTATCGATATTTGGAGTAGACCAAATCAGACCAGTGTTGATGGAGGTTAGCTTGCTTCGAGTCTTCATTTCCAAAGTATAGATGTGGCTTATATGTGCCCCAATAGAGGGTGTTGTTCAAATCATTTCTTCCTGTTTGTATCAGTGGTTAAAGCTCCTTCATTTTTGTGCGTTCAAATGTATATTTCCTATTTGGGTGATGGATTCATTAGTTTAAGTTGACCAGTGTTTGTTTTTTTTTTTTTTTTGTACTTTTATTAATACAATTATGTTATTTACCTTGTTGTTGTATATCAATTGCTAAAGCTATATTTATAAATATTAATGATATTAATACTACTAGAATACTAGTAATATGTTTTATCATTTTATATATTCTATATAAGGTTCAGGTCTTACTAATTTCTAATCTACGCTTTTAATCTATTCTTTACTTTGATGGATATCCTGCTTATAGTGTTCGGTTTATGCTGTTGCTCTATCTCTCCTATATACCTGTTTAATTCGAACTAGCGGAGTTCAACTAAAATGATATAACAACTACTACTACGACAATATTTATTGTTAAATATATTTTTCTTTTTCTAAAAAATAATAATAATATTTAGATTGATGAAATTATTGTATATATATAAACATATAACAGATAAATAGTTTATGTTATGTATATATGTATGTATGTTTGTTGTGTGGTTTAAATTTTCAAAATATTAATAAAATTTCAAACACTTTGTTATTATTGGTTATTAGTGGTAGATTGATTGGAATCGAGTGAGTTGGAAACAATGGAATGAAATGAAACGGAATGAGTGAACTTATGTTGCTTATTTAATCTTAAAGTTTTGATGCGAGGTTATTAGTTTTTTTTTTAATAATGTTAATTTCGAAATTTTTGTAGTTGAAGTGATTTTAATTGAGCGGGTGAATATTGAGCTCCCTGGTCGATTGATGATGCGATGAATAGAATAGTATCTTTTAAAGATATATATATATTTTTAGTGAATGAGTGATTATAAGTATATATGATATATATCAGATAGATATTGTTATTTTTTTGGTATTCAGTTGATTGAATGATTGATTGTTGATTGATTGATTGTGTTATTGGTTGATTGATTTTTTAAAACAACTTAAAAATGATGGATAGATGAATATATTTAATTAAACTAAGGCAACCCTACTGTTAATTAAACTCCCGTAAAGGAATAATCTATCGAACAAAATAAAATATAATATTGTATTTGGAATGTTAGATGTTTGGTGAGTCAAGATTTATGAAGTTGTCATAATGACATTAAAGTTGTTTTTTTTTTTTTTTTTTTTTTTTTATTGACTGTTTAAAATTTTTTTTTTTCTTTTGGTGGTCCTAAAGTTCACGAATCAATCACCAAATATGATGGTTTTTTTAACTCCAGAATCATTTGATCGCACGACAATGAGACAGCAACAAATTGAATTGCAATGATTAATCACAACAATTGTTTTTTTATTTTGATATTTTGTTTTTGGATAAAATCAATAGATTTTATCAGTGAAAAGATCAGATATATTAAGATTTGGATATTATAGTTTATATTGTACAATTCAATATAATCAATCATATAGTTTCCTAAATACATTTATTATATTATTGATTATTATTATAACAATACAAGTATAATATGTTAGGAGTGATAAGCTAGCGCATGTGGCACAAGTGTTATAGGACTATAATATTAACCACTTAAGTGACTACTGCTGACAGTTATCAACTATTTTCAACTGAACTGATAAAGTGATAATCTGGTATTTGCTCGATATCTTAGAGTGCTGTTTTTCCTTAGTGAATGTCACTTCTCCAAGTCTAGATAAGTACCATTTTTATAGTTACTATAGGTATAATTTATTTTTGATTCATTTTAGTAGGAACTACCTAGTAATTAGTATATATAGCTAGTAAGATGACCTAATAAATAAAGAATAATACATCATTTATTACTCCTTGAAAAAAAAAAACTAAACAACAAAATACTATAAAGGATTGTTTGAAATTAAGTCTGTATTTTGAGCTCCTTCGTTCATCGATTAGGTTATACATAATATCTATGCAAGCAGTATTTAGAATCATATCTAATTGACCTGGTTAGGCTTGATTATCTAATGAGTGTGTCAGTTCATACAATTGAAAGAGGCAAATGAATAGCTCGCAATAGTTACTTATATACTTATAAGAGTGAATGACAAAGAAATATATTTGTAGAAAAGTCAATTAACCTTTTGATGAGATAGAATCCCGACTATCAGGCATCTACCTTACAAAATATTTATTTTGTAAATATAATCAATTAAAAATTCCCGCAGGCGGGTAATTTCAAGAAAAATTATTTTGCAAGCTGTGAGATTCGAACTCACGAACCTTGCGGACTAGAACTTGAGTCTAGCGGATTTAACCACTTTCCTAAGCTTGCAATTCATGCGGTTTTTAATTATGAAATATATTTTATTTTGATATCATGTCGATTTTGTTTTAGAATTTAAGTTACTTTAAATTGATTCAATGTTAATTTTTCCTTTTACCCTTTAAATTTAATTTACATTTTATGATTACAGCAACCATGAGCGTTATCGATCATTCACAATTGAAATTTCAGACTGTCTGATTTTGTTGATGTTTAACCGTGACAACATTTTGTGCAAGGATTCTCAGCTTATTTGAGGACTCCATCAAAAATCATTGTTACAGAACCAAACCTATCCATGTCTTAAATCTTTGAATACCAATATCTTTTAATATTTTGATGGAAGATGATTCCTTAAGCAAACGAGTTTAACCCTTATTTATCAAGATGATTGGTTAACTCATCCCCCATTTGTATTCCAAAAAACAAAAAATAAAAACAAAAAAATAAAATAAATCAATGTTATGATTGTTATTATTATGTGACTGGTAGTTGGTTATTAGTTTTATTTCATCCATAGCATTTTATTATATTTATTTTTTATACAAACCTATATTATTGCTATCATATATAATTATTCAATACAACAATGAAATCAGTTGGTGTTTGCTTATCTTCTTTGGTTCTTTTTTGGTTTATTGGGTATTCACAGATTCTACTTAAGTATGTCTTATTGCTTGGACCGACCAGTGTCATGGTATAGCACTATACCTTTACACCTCTACAATTAATGATTGATTGATAGAATTATTGATCATCTAGCAAATTGAATTGTTCAATTATTAATAATATATTTATAATACTTTTAACAGATAGAACTTGTACTGGTATCCTTTATCTCTTCACTTTAGGTATTTTTGGTATTGGATGGTTAATTGACATTTGTTTGATTCCAGGTAAGAATAAAATTAATAGTATATGCAATCAAAATCAAGATTTTTTTTATTTTTCCCAAGCGAAGCTAGAGTCTAACCTCGTGTAAGGTTATAGTCAGTATTCGGCTGTTGTGCTTTTTTATTAATCATGTCAAAAGATCTGTAATGTAATCTATATATATATGTTTACTGATGCCATCAATATTATTAGGTATGGTCGAACATGAGAACACCAAACACGATCACCACACCACTACCAATGTAGTTGTTGTTCAACAAGCTCCAGTTCCAGTGTACCAAGCTGCTCCAGGTTCTCCATATCCACCACAAGCACAACCATATCCAGGTCAACCATACCCACCACCACAGGCTTACCCACCACAAGCCTATCCACCACAAGCTTACCCACCACAAGCCTATCCAGGTCAAGATCCAAACCAACCACCAATGATGTATCCACCAACTGCACCACCACCTCAATAAGCTGTCAGTACAAAGGATAGGTTAAGAAATCATACATTTATGTAACAAAAATTCTATAAAGATATCTTAATTTGATTTAATTTATGTGATTATATATTCATTGACAATGAATTTACACTTTCTTCTCTTGATTCTGAAGTGGATAATTAACATTATTATTAGTGCTATTTATTATTTTTATGAGTTTGGATTGAAATACTTGTTATAATAATCAAGTTGTGTCTTCTTAAGGGATTTGGATGTAGTTTTGCTGATTGTGAATTGAAAGCCAGGTATTAGAGTCTTGATTAACTCCAGGAAATCCCTTTGGTCTACCTTCAACGCACCAAGACACGCACATGCAATGGTTTCTGCATCATAGCTGTCTTTGAAAAGTTTTAAGTAGTGTATGATCCTGGTTGGATCTTCTTTTGCAATTAGATAGGCATCCAAGAAATTTTGGGGTTCGTCATAAGGGAGCCCGGCTAGCATCGCTTGGTGACAATCAGTGATGTATTGAATGGTTGCATGTGTTTTCAATTTTACGAGATTGTATTTATACTCGCCAAAGTACTTGAAGTAAATAGCTGTTGCTTCAAAGATTGAGTGCTTTCTGCAAACTGACAATAATCGGCTGGCAAGCATTTTACGCTCAACCGTTTTGTTGGCTACTTCATTAAAAGCGAGCTTGACAATAAGTTTGAATAGATCCAAACCATAGCTGAGAGCGGTAGACAAGTATTTCTTTATAGTTCTTGCATCGTAGATTTTAGGCAGGAGGTATTCGATAATACTGACCAATCTATTGCCTATTGCATACAAGAGTGTAACATTTAATTTATCAATTTTATCCGTCTTGCTAAAGATATATTCGACAATTGGCAACTGATCGTCTTTCTCGGGAAAGAAGGGCTCTTCACCCATCATCACAAACGGGTAGTATCGCCGCATGAATACATCCATGTTTTCATTTTCTCCAATTGGGACTCCACCGTTTCCATACTTTGATTTTTCCAGGTCTACAAGTCTCTGGTTTTTCTCAATATATGGCTTGCTCAATATATCTTTAAGACACTGCATGCTCTTTTCAACGCTCATCAAATTGGTTTCTCTGTACTTATCTAAAGCATCTTTGTGTATCTCTAAAGTATATTCATGGTGGAACCAATATAACATCTCCATGTCATCTGATTCAAGAAGTGTTTCAAACACCTGTTTGCTCTTTGCATGCCGCTTGAATAGGAATGGAAACTGTTTTGATAGCTCTTGTACATAAGATTTGCCTCCTTCAATGGCACCGCAAATAACTCTAATTGAATCTTGTTTATCCAAGTGTGTCAGGTTCAAGTATTTAAGCCAAATCGTATCTTTTGAACTTCAGGAAAGAGTCAACGAAGATCTTGTGATTGGTAGTTGCTGTGGTACAGAGCACAATAATATCCAGATGTGCACCAACTTCCAAAAAGGTGTCAATAAAATAATGAGAATGTCTCATATATTGGAACTTTGTACAGAGAAACTTGACGAGCTCGGATTATGGGCAACCTTTCGAGCAAACAATTCACGATTGACCCCTTGGAATATCAAAGTTTCATTTCTCTTCCTCTTGTCATTCAGTAATCCATAGTATCCATTTAATACCATATGATAAAACATTATGAAATTGGGTGATAATTTAGGAATTTAATTGAATATGAGTCCACTGAAGAAATTCCTACAAAGTAATGACTGATGCCATAGAGCTTGTACTTTGCATTGTCGCTTTCATCGTCGATTGATTCATCCATTCCATCCATTTTAAAGGTCATATCTTCTTCGTTGGCATCAGGATTATATAGTTGATTTATTTTCTTTGTATAACTAACTGGAATTAACCTATGGTAGACGGGTCTGCATTCCTTGACTTTCTTCAGAATCAATGAGAGAAGATTCACATTCCCGAACACCAATGATATGACTAGTGTTTTCTTTTCTAATATTTACTTTTGCCATTGTGATAATGTGGGCTAAAATATGATTGAATTGGAAATGATCAAAAAAATCAGTGATCTACTTTAAAATAAATTTAGTGGAAAATATTTGATTTTTGATATGGTTTGGGTCGCCCAAAGTAGATTAAAGATTTATTTAATATCGATTAATCTTGTTGTGTGACTAAACAATGTCATAGATATATTTTACAATTTCACGGATACCTTCAATGAAACTCTTCCAATTTTGGACAACCCGGTCTTTGTGACTGAGAGATATCAGATTGAGTGCTTCTGGTGAGAATGTTTCAACCATAAACATAAAGAATGTGTCTACTTCATCTCGGGTAAAATCGATACGTTTCAGCGGATCGATGATCTTTTCGATGATGTCTTCAAACAATTTACGGAACTCTTTGCTGTCGGACAGATTTGATCCAATTGCCAAAATACCTTTCAGCAGTGATTTAAATTTAGAGTCCATTGCTTTGAGTTTCTCATTGTTCAGCAGTGTTATGATCTGTGCAAAGTTGTTGAATGAGACGTTGGCTGGTGTAGTGGACGATGCTGTTGTCATAGCTAGCTGTTGCTGACTGCTGAAAATAGACGGCAGTGTTGGTGCCAGTGGATTTATAATGTTGGAAGAAGATGTCGATGTTGAAGTGCCAATAGGTGTTGCTGTGTTTGATATCGATGTGAGTGGTGGGGTAGGTACTGTATTTGAGGACTGATTCATCATCATCTGCTGCGTGCTCCCACTGTTGCCACTTTGCACTCTAGGTGATTGGTTGATACCAGTGCTTGTGTTTGTCGACGAGCTATTGCTATTGCTTTGATATCTACTCTTTACAATCCTCCAATATCGATCGATTTCTCTTGATAAATAGACTTTTAGATCTCTAACATCCTCCTTGAGCTTTGCCTCTAAATCCATACAGTACAGCTGCATTGGATCACCCCAATACGACATGACCTGCTCAGCTGCGCGCATCAAGTCCTGTGTGGTGAGAACATTCACTCTTTTTTGCGACAGATCAAATCTGTGAAAGCAGAGAAACAAAACACGAGCGTATTTCTTTGCAAGGTCACGACTGAGTGAGAATTCATTGATAATCAAATCGATCGAGTTGGATTTAGTATCAGTGAATACGACCCTGCTAATTCTCTTTAAGTTATCAAACTACATTCGACAATAAGAGTTAGTCTATAGTTCGTTCATTTGGATTGAAAGGATGTCGCAAACAACAAATACTAACCTGTCTTTCGCATGTGGCTAGTCTTATCTTTAGCTTCTCAGAGGTATCATCGAGATCTTTACGTTGTCCACTTGTTAGCTTTCTACCTATGAGTTCACGCATTAAATAGTCATCGAAATCGTAGTATCCTTCGATCAGCTGTCTTCTAGAGAGAGGGTCCATCTGAAACATCGAGTTATTAGCCAGAGTCTTTGGATGTTGAAGTGCAGTCTGAAGCAATGAGAAATTTCGATATTGATCTTCAGTTTCCTCCAACAGCAATTGCCACGAGCCAGCATTTGGATTCGCTGACATTTTATCCATTGCATCTCTTCTTGTAGCACATTCTCTCTCTACATTCATCAAAATGTCAAAGTTAACATTATATTTATACCATCATTTGGAGTGATAAACTGCATCTAACATCATCATCATCAGAAACGCAGCAGAAGAAGAAGAAGGAGTAGTTTGCGATTGAATGAAGTGATATGTATAGCTCCCTCATTCGGTCACTTACGACCATGGTACATACCAGTTAGACCATCCAACCATGATTTATAGATAAAAGTATTTACAGGTATAGGATCGGATACGAACACGTCGAATAGAATCTTTGATTTCCTTGGAATTGATTATAGCTTGCTATAAGTTTACGATAAGATTCTTCATTCATCTTTTAATATATTAAAAATATCATTTATTATTATTACTGTTACAATTGTTTATTTCTACTTTTTTTGTTTTTTTTTGTGTTGAAATCATTTGGTGTAAAAACACACAACATTTTTACATTTTTTGGACTTGTCATTTCATTGCTATTCTTGGAGACTAATTTATTTAACTTTATACTTGGAATGTCATATCCCTTTTTCTTTTTCTTTTGCTAGAATTACCTCATCTCATTTAAAGGACTCGTAAATGATCCTAGATTGATGGTTATATATTCTTAGGCAGACTATGTATTATTAGATTGGCGCAATGTATCTAATTTCAAGACTCTCTAATGAATCATTTTTTAAAGTTAGATGTATTAGTCAGAATACCCAAATAGAGAATTATCATTAAAATGTCTTCATTAAAACATTATTAGTGTGTAATTTCAAATCCTAAATTGAGCCTCAATTTTTCCGAAAACATTTCTGATTCAGTTTCTGATTGTAATTCCGATAATGATCAATCAAAAGATCACAATTCGCAATTTTAACAAATAGTACTATTACTTCTACTACTACTACCACTTCAGGTTGTAATTGTTTAATTGTATAATAGTTGTAATTGTAGCAAATAATTATTACAATGAAGGCATACCTAATTGTGGTGTCTGTTGTGTTGGTGGCTGTGTTGCTCACCTACAAAAATAAATTGGATCACCCTCCAAAGAAGTATGTGAGGGGTGACAGCATACCTGTATTGTCGAACAACAGGCTCTATTCGACTCGTACTCTTATATTGCAAGACTATCAACTGCTCTACAATCAGGTCTGCAGCAATGACAACAATCCCGATAAATTCGTTCCAGAGAGATGCAACGTAGATAGAATTCTTACCAACAATGAGTGGAGTGTTAGCTCTATTTATAATGTATGTATTTGTCACGTGACTTATTATTAATGACTTATTATTATTAATAATAATATGGCTAACTATATTCTACAATATAGGTATCTTATTTGAATGATGTAAAATGTAGAGTCATCAATGATAGGCATTACAGTGATTGTACAGATACTTATATTGATAATGTACAGCTGGAGCTCTTGAAGATCTTGATTGAGAATCAGTACCATTACCAGTTTGAGATTGGGAAGATGGACTTCCAATTAGCAGTATCTTCAATCCAGGATACTATCACCATGGTTTGAAGATTGGTGTGATTCATCAGGCCAACAATAATAACAATGACCTCTACATCAATATATACAACCATTTTGAATATCAATGTGTTGTATTTGAAGGAGAGTGATCAGGTTGTTGGAATGGAGGTTAGTCCAGCCAGTTTGAGACACTCGATGATTACCAAGGATGGGGAATGCACACTCGATACCAAGCCAGCAACCCTTTTGTTCTCATCTTCACCAGAGGCCGCCATGATGCAACACCCTTTAGTTTGGAGCTACAGCATCACCTTCAAGCCAGTAAATGCAGAGCAATTGGTCGCTAACAACAAGAACAGCATTCTTAGAAGCATTGTTGACTCCAAAAGACACCTTGTACATGGTCGTACCAGCACTCTGTGTACTGAGCTATGTTGTCTATGCTATCAATTCCAACATCCAATCACCACCGGCAGCACTCAATGCTGCTAACAAGAGAATATTTACAACCGTTCCAAACACTCCTCTTGTTAAGGCACCAAAATATCTAGCATTGCACTCAATGCTCGTTGGTTATGGTGCCCAACTTTGGGCAATCATCGTCATGCTATTGTTCGCTTCATACATGACATGGTTATCATTCAACAGTATAATCACCATCAAGAGTGGAACTTTCAGCTTAATTCAATTGACATCGTATGTATTATTATCAGCATTCTTTATTCACATTGCTTTACTAACAAGTAAAATGTAGATTTATTGCGGGTTACTATTCAACATCAAACTATATTTTCTTTAGCCCTGCCTCCAACCACCAAGGATGGATCAAGAATTGCTTAATGGTATGTAATTAAGTGTCGTCTTTTTCTGATTTGACCAAAGGACCTAACCAATCAATCTTAATTTAGACAACAGTAACTTTACCAGCCATATTATTCATGTTTATTCTTGGTAACAATATGATCATTCAAGATTATAGATCACCTGCTGTCGTGCCACTTTTGTCGATGATAAAGATTCTTGGATTCTATTTTGGATTCTATCTTCCAGTCGGAATGTTGGGTGGATACTATGCATCAAAGAACCAACACTCACTCTTGAAGAACGTTAATGCATCTGACTCTGTCAGCAACATCAAGATCTACAACTCCATTCCTAAAGTAACATTTATTCTTTAAACCTTTGTTGCTCATCCCACTTGTTTCACTGGCACTCTACTCCTTACCAAATTACATCCAACCAATGTTCCTGATCGGTGACGATCTTGGATACCATACTGGAATACACAACACTCACAGTGCAACTTGCAACCCTGACCGTTTCCACCATTATTCTTTCTTCATCCAAACCTATCTTTCAATTATTTATAAGGCAAGTATAATTATAAATGAATCAATTCCAGCAAATCTAACATTCAGTTTCATGATAGTTTTCAAATCTATGGTGGTTGCCATACATCACAAGCTCAACCATGTTAGTCTATCAAATGGCAAACATCATCCAAAACTCAGTGAATTATTCCGACTACAATGGTACAATGATGATCTATTACACCAAGAGCATCTTTTTTGCTATGTTGTACTCCATTTCAATTGGATTTTATCTCATACAGTACATCGAAATCATTGATTTCACACATTCTCTCAAAGAATTCAAAGTAAATCAATAGATAGAAAGATATTAGCCAATAGATTATTTTGATTTGTTTCATTTGTTTTGGCTTATGGATTATGGATTATCAGGCTTACTTATTTTCATGGAAAATTAGCTTCTCATTGGAATAATCTAAAGTTGTTCTTCCATTTTGATTATTTTTAATTGATTTAAGATATCCAATACTTTTCCATAAACATTAGATTACTCCAATGAATAATTGTCATAACAGATATCCATGTTCAAAAGGATTTAAATGAAAGTCTTTCTAGGATAAGCAAAATTACACCATTACATTTTAATATTATTGAATTAGTTAATTCGTCAATGAATTCATATATTTGTTTATCCAAATTCATTCAATTTCAAGGAATCAAGCAGTAAGATATCGATAAGTAAGTTGAAACCATTCCATTGATGCTAATAAATAGATGATTTAATGTTGAATAAAATAGGTGAAGTTTAATAATATTTTTGTTTAATTGATTATCTATTTCTTTCCAGACTTCTTAATACCTGAACCTCCCATTGGACCACCAGCTTTGGCACGGGCTTGCATCTCTTTCAATGCAGCAGCTTCTTCTTTAAGTTTCTTTTGGAGAGCAATGTCATCCTTTTTAAAGCAAATTCAAAGTCAGTGTGTGTTCAAGATATATAAATTTAAAAGGGCAAACTTACTTCGTCCAATTCCTTGGCATCCTTCTTTGGGGCCTTTAATGGCTTTCTTCTTTCCACCTTGAATATTGAATAGATTAAACATGATTTCGACGTACATCATTTTTGAATATATATTATAATTTATATTGATACAGTAAAGTATAGTAAAAATAGTCGATAGTTGGTAATTATATATAATAGTTGGTAAAAATAAATAATTAAAGATATAGGAATTAGTTAATAAATAGGTATTATTGATATTTGTAGTAGAATAGAAGTATTTATAAATAATCAAAAATGTATATGTTAGTTTACTAGTTAGAACTTGATTGATTTAAAGAGTGAGGAAAGGGAATGTAAGGATATATAGAAGAGGAGTAAAAGCAATTGTAAATCAGCCATTTACATAAAATGCCAAGTTGATGATAGAAGTAAGGATGGTAAAAGGTTGTGTTGTTATTACATACCGTCTTTTCCAGTCATCTTATGCTAACAGTATCAATTAACACGGAATATGTTAAATAGAATTATGAGTTTAACTGAATAAACAAACAAATATGCTAAATGTTAGTAAAGAAGTTTGATTAAATAAGCAGAGTAAATAAGTAAGTTGATCGTGATGGTTATTGTGATTGTTTGTTGTATTGTTATGGATGGTACTGGGGTATTGTACGAGCAATTGCCAAAGTTGGTAATATTTGCTTTTGTTTGGATTAATTGATTGAATGATGGATTGTGTACCTCTAATTAAAAAGGAAAAGACACTTTAGAATCAAAAACAAAACTTTAATATTTCAAAAAGTTATAATAATAATATATAGAATTGTATGTAGATATAATATGGTTATACAATGTTTGGGTAAGTGATACGATATTTGATGAGGTGTGAGATGTGGTGGGTAACTTGCAAATGTGAAGCTGATAATATGTGTGTGTTATTCGACGATACAAAAAAGTTACAACAATCAAATATATCAGTCAAAACCAGTTCTGTTGGTCTATCATCTTATGGTTTATAATAATATTAATGTTTATATGTGTAGTGTATGATTTAAACGAAACCCATTATAGTTATAATTTCGTATAAACACAAAGCTGTAATGTATAATGTTGTTTGTTATTTGTTAATATAAGTTCATATGATGTGTTTTGTTGTTATTGTTGTTGATGACTTTAAAAAGATATTTTAGGTTTAATTCCGTCTTTGAACTAAAGAAGTTAAAGTAGGAGAAGAAGTTGTTGAAATAGATTAATAGTTGTTGATTGGTTATGTGCAAATCAATCAAAATGGTAATAGCAGTAACCAGTCATTGACTGAGCAATCTGTTGATATAAAATAACCAATCATGATATATATCTAAAAACTAAAGGTTTATTTGACATTGAACCCCAAGGTTGTTGTTGTTGTTGTGTGTTGAATCATCCGATCTCTTGCTAGATCAATTTGATTGCCAATATATGAAGAGTGAAACTACTCCACAAACAACCTAGAGATATTTGCTTCTAAGATTTCTCTATATATAACTTATTGAACCTACCTAAATAAGAATAAAAATAATATAAAGCAAATAAAATTGAAAACGAAGAGTTATAGTGTCGGTATTGTTTCACACTTTTATTAAAAATATTAAAAAAAAAAGAAAAATGTTTTTCAAACTACCATCCATCTTATAACCATCAATACAAAATTTTAGAATTCAAAACTAGATAGTTAAATATTGTATCTATCTGTAGGCCTTTTTAAAGATAGCAATGAGAATGATCTAATCTTATTAAATAGAATTGATCAATCACTCTATAATTCTGTAGAGTGAAACTTATACCATCTTTCTTTGAATATAATTTAGTGTGCATAGTCAAATCATAGGGAACAAATAGTCATTTTAATTCTAAATATTCAATTATTGGTATAAACAACCTAAACATTTAAGTTCTAATAATGAACAAAATTGTGTAACCTAAGTTATAAAAAGATCTAATTGAAATTTTAGTTCCAAACTTAGTTTTTTGATTTATAAATTTTGGTATAAAAAAAAATGAAAGTGGTGTAACATGATCACTTCTTTTCATTATTTACTTGACTATATATATATTTAAACTCCAATAGTATTTATTTACATATCTATTGTCAATTTATATATATAACTATTTATACATTAAAATACATTAATAATAAAGGTGGACAAAAACAAAAAACAAAAAACACAAATAAACAAACCTATATAAGAATTGAGACAATATAAATCAAAGATTCTAAAAATAATATAAAAATGAAATGACCTTAATCTTATAAAAGAAAAAACTATTATTGTTATTCATAATATAATCTGATCTGGAAAACTAGAAAAGAATTAAAAAAAATCATTAGAGAATTATTAAGTCAAAAAATTTGGTTTCATCAAATAAATGAAGATAAAATAGATCATATTATCAGATATAAATTATAAATTATAAAGATGTTAAAAAAAACAACATTTATAACTACAAAATTCTAAAATGGTTAAAATTTTTTGAACTACTATATTTAATACATTAAAAATCTATGAAATCCCCAATATTATTTACTCCAAAAAAACAGGAGTATCTTAAAAAGTTTAAAATGGTTAATTAGAATGTATAGGATGAAAATATCCCCAAGGAATTCCTTGGAAATGATAGATTCCTCATTGATTGAAATCTATCTTTTCCAATGAGTTCTTATTCTTATCCCAATTAAATAAAGTAAGTAGAGACTAATGGTTTGTAATATTGAAGATAAGGATGAACTCCAAACCTTAGCTAAAATCAATCACTTTGGAATGGTTATTATTATATATTTACAGGTTTTATTTAGGATTATTTATATGATTTAGAAATTTGTAATATCTCTACCAAATACAAATGTTCTAAACCAATCGAATGGTACTTGGAATTTGCTTCTTAATGAACCCAATCTAGTTAGATAGGCAGATCTCCATGCTATCCAGGCACCCAATCCACTTGCCTGTACATGGCTAGTTTGTAAAAGTGATGACTTGCGACCAATGTAGGCTAAAATTCCTAAGTAATGAAAGATGAAGGGCTTTGACTCCTTCTCTTGCAAGGAGTTGTTGAATTGTTCGGCCAAATAGATACCCTGTTGTTGTGCCACCTGTGCTGTAGCTGGTAAATTGGTTTCATTGAAATTGGCACAGTCACCAAATGCATATATATTTGTTTGTCCTTTCAGACAGAGATATTGATCTACTTCCAAGCGACCCATTTTTGTCCTTTGGAAATTGAAGTGAACTGATGAATTTCTGGGGTGCAATACCGGTTGACCATACAAGCAATCCATATGGAATCTCCATACCGTCTTGCAAGATAACTTTCTCATGCTTGACTTCTTTGACTGGAGAGTTTGTTCTGACGTCGACACCCGAGGTCTTAAAGGTCTGAAGTGCTTTTTTCACTAGATTGTGGTCGAATGCGCTGAGAATGGTATTTGAAGCTTCCAGCAATGTAATCTTTACTTCATTCATCGGGACGTTTGGGAACCACCTTGAGATATCCTCCATAACCAAATCATTCAGCTCTCCGCAAAACTCGACTCCTGTTGGACCACCTCCAACTACTACAAAGCTCAGCAGCTTTCTTCTCTCCTCTGGAGTAACGTCGGGGAGTGAAGCCATCTCGAAGCAGTAGATAATTCTCTGACGAATCGATCTTGCTTGGTGTAGTTCCTTGAGGAAAAAAGAGTTTTGCTCGACACCCGGAATATTGAAAGTATTATTTCGGGCACCGACACCAATAACAAGGTAGTCATAGTTCAATTTAAAGGGTGTTTGGTCGTGGAGTGTGGATATACACTCGATAGTCTTATTCTCGCTGTCAATCTTTGTACATTCAGCCTGTAAATAGTTAAAGTCATCTTTTGCATTTCTAATTGGCTGTGCGACCGACCTAAACTCCAAGGTACCGACCGATGTACTAGCCAGCAATGGTGTGAAAAGGAAGTGATTTCTGGGACTAACCAGAGTGATATCGAAATTATCTTCATTCACTGTATTATTACAAAGTCAGTGACCATCTATTCAATGGATGTATGTGTTGTACCTACATTTCTTCAAGAATGCATAAGATGACCATCCACAACCTAGAATAACAACTTTTGGCTTTGCTCCACGTGTCACTGATTTTCCAATATGCAAGTAATTTCTCTTTTGAATAGCTCCTATTGCAAGCTTTTCATTGATTGCAACATTTGAAAATAGTGTTGTTGCTGTTGTCAATGATCTGCTTGACATTGTACTTTGTTGTATTAATTTATTCATTGCTTATGTGCTTAATATATCATATAATAATATAATATTATTTATATTTATAAGTATTATATATTATATTATATTATATTATACCAATAATATATTTTATATAAAGTTAAATTTAACTTTTGATCTTAACTGGAGAGATTATAAATTGCAATTATCCAAACATTATTTATAGTAAAAATTTAATTAATTAAATGCAAGCCTTCATTTGACTCCTGTTGTTGAACTTATGATTTGATGTAACCCCCTCAAACAACACGCAACAATTCACTCATCACACCAAAAAATATTGGTTTTTTAATTCCATTTTGATACATCTTTCGCCATGATCGCATTTTATTACAAGTAATTTAGTTTAATGCACAAATTAGTGAAATCTAAATTACTTGTAAATTCAATTCTATAAATAATTTAAAAATCTTATTATAATCAATTACTCATAATGATCACTGCTCGCTAATCTCTAACTTGTTCGTTGGTTTTAATCAAATTGATTGTTTGTGACACAAAAACGAATAGACGAAACTAGTCTTGTATACCTACTTATCTATATTATGATTCCTTAGATATATTTCATTATTAAGATCATTAATTTATCCAAGACAGATAAACAATTGTTATCATTGTCACCAAACACATTTTGGACTCCTGATAACTTACGTTTATAGGAAGGTTCAGGAGGCAAAGCATTTATGGTGGCTTCTATTAGTAGTAGTTCCAACTTCTTCCTTGGATTGAGCATCCTCTTTTATAGCTCTTTGTCTATATAGGCAATTTTGAATACAAATCTGTTCTGTTTTTGTTTTTGTGTTTTTCTTGAACTGACACTTGATTATAGTTCTGAAATTTCATTACCCAAATAGGAAGTTAACTTCAACCCTCCCACACCATCACCACAACACAGATAGATACATTCAAACTTATATCTAGTTTATTAGTTATATGATATCTATAAAAGTATATAAAAACTAATAATGAATGTCGAAGAAGTAGTTTCATTGGAGTATAGTATATTTAGCTATATAAATAATGGTGATGAGTTAAAGTCTATAAAGCTGTTGCAGGATGACCATTCATTGCTGTTTGCTACTGAGGACCATTATGGTTTGACCATTCTTCATTTAGGAGCACAGAAGCGTTGGTTGAACTTTGTCAAGCTTCTATTGGAGATATCGCGTGACTTTAATGATTTCGATGTTGACAAGCTAGACCTGAACGGTAACTCTGCCCTTCACTATGCTTGTTCCGATTCTATTGCAGAAATAAACAATACATCTATTGATCAATCTGCATTGCAGCAGATTCAACAACAACAGCAACAACAACAGCAGCAGAATAATAATACTAAAAGTAATAGTAATCAGTTATCTAAAGAAGAAAAGGAATATAATCAAGTTGAAATTGTAGAGTGTTTATTAGATAGAGGTGCAGATGTAAATTTAAAGAATAAGATGAACTACCAACCAATACATTTGGCTTGCAAGAGTGCTTGCTTCAAGCTGGTTGAGAAGCTTTTGGATTTTGGTGCCGATTGCAGATCCCCACATGAGCGCATTCTAGATGTCGACATGATGTCGTTGCAGCTCAAGTCGCTGCTACCTCTCACCAGCTACGAACAAAAGAGAACAGATGAACGAAAGCAAACTATCATTCAAAAGCTTGGTGGATCAAGAGGCTTAGTAAAAAATGGTCCAACTTGCTTGTTCTATGCCCTCGCTAACATTGAAGAGCTTGCGGCTCAATTGGTAGAAATACAAGAGAGACTCGCTTCCAATGTAGACTACGATTCTTTCCTCCACAGGGATATTGAATATATATCACTGGTACACCTGCTCTTGCAAAAGGGTGTCAACGCAAATGCTATTGACATCGTCAGTGGAAGAACTGCACTTTCAGAGTTTATCGTTCGCTTTCCATCCACCGACGAACAGCTAACTCGACTTACAAGAAATGGATCCATTTCTATTCCTCTTTCGATTGCTTTCAAGCGTTTATTGAAGTTGCTGGTCAAGGAGAATTCGTTCAACTTGGCCATTTGTGATGACAATAGCTTGGATGATTTTCAGCATGGTGAGACTGCTTTGATTCACTGTGCAGCAAATCCAACAAAGCTACTGCTGCTCTCTACACTTTTACAGTTCATCAAAGAGAATCCAAGTACTCAAGATGTTTTGGATTCAAAGAATGCCAAAGGGCAAACTGCATTGTTTGTAGCTTGTGCAAATGGAAACTTGCAGGCCGCGCAGCTGCTATTGGAGGCTGGTGCCGACGCAGATGCAGTTGATAACTTTGGCAATTTACCAATACATGAAGCATTGTCATTTGGATACTTTGATATTGTTCGTAAGTTGGTACTCTGTGGCGCAGATGTCAACAGACCCATGTCGGTATACCCACAGTCCACACCACTGCATGTTGCTGTACAACTCGGTGATCTAGAGATGGTAGAGTTCTTTTTGAAGCATGGAGCTCTACTGAATTCACTCGATGGAGAAAAGAGGACACCTCTACAGGTAGTAGAGGAGGCCAACGAAGAAATCATCGATTTTCTGCAAGGACATGTTCAAGTTACACTGCTACACCAAACTTCCTTTGTTGTTTCAAAGCATGATTTCCAGAATGAACTTACTTTGCAAGTGAACAACATCTATGGAACACCAAGAAACCCAGAACATCCTCGCAAATTCCAAGTAGTTGAGCGAAACAACGAGAACAACATGGTTACCATTAAAATCGACGACTTGATCAGATCAAATGGAATGCGCATCAAACTCAGACAGAAAGGCGACGCACTTTTTAGATATATCAAATTGTACAATCTTTCATATCTACATCTTCTGATGACCATTCAAGATCGTTTAGGCAAATCAAGTGAACTACCCTCAGAAGTTTTTCAATCAACCATCCAATCCATTGTATTACTCCCAGACATTTCAATAGAAAGCGATGCAGATATTGAATATCTTAAAGATAACGATGAAATAGAAGTTACCTTTAAATGATATTGATAATAAAATATCAGATATTTTATTTGGTTGGTTGGCACTCTGGTCCTTGGCCACCCTTATAACATGTACATGTTAAAATTTTTCCATATTCATTAATGGTGGCAAATCCGTCAATACATTGTCCAATAGTTCCAAGGGCTTTTGGCTGATAGTATATATAATTATGTGTGTTAGATAGTGCCATGTTAAAGATGTTTATTTTACTTACCAATTGGAATGTTATTTCATCGAATATTGGTATATAATTTATTGGTAAATTATTGACAAAAGATGCAATACTGGCTGAACTAAGTGATTGTGAGTAAAATGTACCTGATGATGGTCTTATAAGAATATTACAAGTTAATAATACTTGAGAGAATTTCCATCGAAATGTATTTGTACTAACTCGCTACTGGTTGATAAGGTAAAGTTTCCTCCAACGAATGATTGTGGTACTTTATCAAAATAGACACCTCCAGCATATTGCTTTGCTACATTTTCATTTAAATTAGTACCAAGTAAATTTAAGTAGACAGGATATGATAAATAATTATTAATAAACTAATGAAAAGTAAGTTAATAAGATACCAAGATATAAAAATTCAGCTATATACTAACAATTGCTCCACCTGATACAGAGGCAATTTGATTCTCAAATGTTGAGTTGTTAATATTAATAATTTGATCAAAGAAACCAGTGTAGACATATATAGCTCCACCATTTTTAGCTTGGTTGATTTGGAATTTGGTATTGGAAATTTCTAAAATGGATCCCTGAACCGAAACAGCAGCACCATTATTAATGGCAATATTGTTTTGGAATAATGAATTATTGATTTTGACAAGACCAGGAACTTTATCATAGAGAGTGTCAGAATAGATTGAACCATAAGAAAATCCCTGGTTTTGAATGAATGATGAACTTTCAACAGAGATGTTGTATCCATTGATAGTTGATCCAACGTAGTTGGATTTGTTTCGAATGAAAACGCACTTATCTACTGTCACCGGTCCATTGGCAGAAAAAATAGCACCTCCCTTATTGTTAGCAGAGTTACTCAAGAATGTTGTATTGTAAACATATGCAATCTCATTAAAGTAGAGAGCTCCACCATCATACTGGGCATAGTTGGAGGAAAATGATGAATCATTTACCTGTATAATGTTTCCGCAAACAGCACCAGCAGAAGATTGAGCAGCATTATTATTATAAAAAGAAGAACTTTGAATACTAATAGTTGAATTTGGACAATAGAGAGCAGCACCTCCAACCTCCACTTGTTGTACAACAGAATTACCATTAAACTGAGAATGGGTAATTTGGATATTACTTATACCGGTACTTAAGAAACCTCCTTGATAGGATGCTTTGTTTCCAGAAGCCACAATATTCTTCAGATAAATAGATGAACTGTGTAGAAAACTATCATCACCATTAATATTAAGACAACCTCCATTAGTGGAAGAGGAACAACCAGTAAAAGTAAGTCCACTGAAGATAAAAGTAGTTTCTCCAACCAAATTTACATCTAAAAATTGTCTCTATGAAAGTAATAATTAATAAATATTTCCAAAGACTATGTTTAATAATGACATACATTTTGGCAATTAATTACATAATTGTTGGATTTCGAAGAAAATGAGATTTGACCTACTATACTAAAGTTGCTGAACACTCCTGAACATAAAGCACTGGAAGCAAAATTGGAATTGGGAATTACTACTTCAAAAGATGAATAACCATTTTGATTTTGACCCAACTCTGTAAGACATTGGGATACACTTGGACATTGACTTTAAATAATGAATTTAATATCATTTTCCATTTTTTTAATAATAGATTTCTTACATTTCATTATTTGAGCTTTGACATACACTTAATACACCATTGAGTGTACAAGTTAAGGGTGTATCACTCAATTCCGCTATAACCAAACAAATATTTAAAATCAATACAAAAGATATAATAAATATTTTCATTTTCATCTATCAAAATTCGAACTATAGTACCATTGCTATAAATACTTTTTATTCATTCAGAATTCAGTCCTTGAAAGTTAAAATTAAATTACACAAATTTCTTATTTATATTTATCCTATTCTTCTAAATCATCAATTACTGTTTAGAAAAGATAATATTTTATCTTAATATCAAGATTTTTCAAAAAGATCTTCATAAAATTTCCTAGGATTTCAGTTTCATCTTGGGTTTTGATGAGATAACATTTACGAAGAATTATAATGATTTTTAAAATAAAGTGATTATCCTATGACTTGGTAATTCTCCAACTTCATGGAAATGGTAAACTATTTGTTGAAAGACACCAATACATGTTTTATTATTATTTAGGCAATTTTCCCAAGAAGAATGATTTTGCAAGTTTGTTAGGATGGTAGAATGAAACTACGCCACTGATCATACTGATGGTATGCGAAAATAGTTCCCAGAATTTGATTGGCTCTATATTGATATGCACGTATGTCACCTCTAGTTGTGTAGAGACACGTGGTCCTATTGGAGAGGAAGTCGATGATGAAAGACTCTGGTTTCGACGATGTCCAAGTCCTGCCTTTGGTGACAACATATATTGTTGTTGTTGTAATGATGGTAGTTGATCTAAATTACCACTTTGTGTTCGTTGGTGGAAAGGAGAGGGTGTTGGTGATTGTAAACTACTGAGTGTTGTGCTTGTTGTCGATGATTGTCCATGTAGTAGAGGTGACGAAGGCTTACCACTTGCTCCAGTACCAGAGTTTCCACTAATGGTAGGTGATTGAATCGATGATGTATCGCCAGTGGTAGGGGCACCGGGCTTCTTGATGTTTTCGTTGTTTTTAACTGTGAATGTAACACCATTTGGAAGGTATTTCTGATCGATAAGGTATACCAGCATACCAAACAGTGGGAATGTCTTTAGAAGGTGTAGAAGCAATGAAAATAACGCCATGACAACGGTTAAGCTCGACTTGAAAGTAGCAAAAAAGAAATAGTAGACTGCAGTTGTTGGGAACAAGAAGAAAATCAATGTAAACAACAAAGTTCCTAACAATAGTTGATATTGATCAAAGTCACAGCTGTCTGTTCTCTTTCTTAGTGGATTATATTTAACACCTTTTTGGTTGGTTGATAAATTGGTAAGTTAGATGACTGTTGCCAAAATGATTTGAATTGTTGCATCATACCTCTAAATAGATTCCAGAGTGATTTCAATAGCATAAGCTGCAGTAGATAGAATCGAGCCGATACACTGTAGAATACAGAGATGTGTAGCGTAAAAATAGAGAACAGATCTATAATAATACTGATCAGAACTGATACACCGAATACTCCACTCATACAAACTATCTTTAGTAAGATTCCTCCATGTGGTGCAATGGTAGTCGTAATTACTATGCAAACATCAACACTATTGTTAGTATGGATGTATCATTCAAAGCAATCTCAAACAATCTAACCTACAATTCCATTTGTCGATGTAATATAGAATCAATCTTCCAAAGAATTTGTCGAGATTCTCATTCAATTTGAAACCAGCTGGCCAGCCCATTAGCCAAAGTATCAGATTCTTCAAGAAATCGTTGGTCAGCTTGAAATTAAAGTTGGCAACTGCTGAAAGAACATGAGGTGCCAAGAAGTTCAACAGCAATCCAGCCAAAACTCCCAAAACAATATCATCAATCAGCAGCCAACATCTATTCTTATATCTAGATATTCAAGTGTGTGTTAGTTGTCTTTAAGCTGAGCTGGCTGTGCTGTTCATAAATTATCCAAAGGCATGACATACTCTATTAATAATGCACGGTCTTGGTTGTTGTTTAACCAATACTTTTTGCCTACGACGTGATTATGCTGTTTAATAAGTAACTTGATCTCGTCTATTCTGCTGTCGAGTGTGCTTCCCAGTGTCGTTAGATCCTTCAGCTTTTTGTTCTTCATGAAAGGTGTATCCATATTCAATATCTTTGTCAATATCTTTTCAAACAAGCTTAATATGATGTACAATAAATAGAGTGGCGCAAACATAAATCTCTTTGATCTCTCTTTTATACTATTACTATTACTACTATTGTTATTCGTCTTTTTATCATCGTCCTTACTACTATTACTACTACTACTACTGCCACTACTACTACTACTATGTTCAATATTACCATGACTATTTGATTTGTTGATAGAATTCTTTCTGTTTCTTAGGACAAAGAATGAGTTTGAAAAGAGTGATTTAGAGTTTGGCTTGCTGTCAATTGATAATGATGGCAATGGATTGTTCATGTTTGTAGATTGATAGTACTTTTCAATCTTCTCATTCAAAATTGTCTTTATATCATTCGAGCAGTTAATCTAAGATAAACAGGAATCGTCGTAAATACATCGATGTCCACATGAGTTTGTTGCACTGCTACTTACCTGTTTAAATGTAGATTCGAGGTCAGAAGTTGTTGATTTCAGTTTGTTGGCTGATGATACTGATGATGGAGAAGCGCTTGATCCAGATGTAGATGCTGCTACCGGTGAGAATACAGAGTTGTTTGTTGATTTGGTTGACGATGATACAAGTGAAGAGTTACTGCTACTGGATTTGCTCGATGCTGTAGGTACTAGTGAAATTGGCGTAGAGGTATAGTAGTACGGTGAAGTGTCGTCATAGAGCACAATCTGTGACGATGTCTGGAACTTATACTCGTTGCAGTAGATCTTCTTTAGGCAGGGATGTCCCGAGCCTGTCGACCGCTCCATAGATATCCAAAAGTCGACATCATGCAGATTGGTTGGTCCACCCATATTGCTGTCGACAGAGGAACAATTGTACCACTCACCCAATACTCTTGGTGGTCCAACAGGACATGACATCATTCTCCTATCACTATTCAGCTCCTTCAATATATTCTCTAAATCCTGTAACTATATATGTATTTTATTATGATCTTTAATTAGCAAAGAAATAGATCTATCTACGTCAAAACAATGGATATATAATGACATACAGATATATCAGATATGATATCTACGACACACATAACGAAACTTCTGGTATTCCAACCAATCAAATAACCAGACTTCTTGTCATTACATCTTATCGGCCAGAAGATCTTGCTGTATGGCTTCTGTGTAGTCAATATATATTTTTGTAAATTCATATTCATCTCTGTTTGTTCTACTCGACATGTGATGCATATGACATTTATGTTTGCAATATCACTAAACAAGTCACTGAGTGTAAAACTAATGGATAATGAATGTCTTGCACACTCTATCTATTTATCTATCTATGTATCCCACGAATGACTAATCTCATTAAAAATGCAAAATTCAAATTTTGGCGTCAACATGTTCATTTCTTGCTTGGTGGATGATTTCACCACCAAGCAAACTCAGAGTTTCACAATGCCAGCTCGCAGTAGGTGTAGTTCATTAATTTATTTAACTGATTCGACACTTGATCTATTAAAGACTAAAGTCTGGACTGTTAATTATTATTTGTATTGTACAATATTGTAGTGTAGTTTTTGTGATTCGTGATTCAGATTAAAGTGATGATAATCTAAATGGTTGGTTGGTTGTTAATATGTCATTGGTCATAGGTAGCTTATTACTTTTTCAAAAGGAACCATGAGACTATAAGGTTGGAATACCATTCTTGGTCGATTTCAGACTCGTTGGCTCTCTTTATTCCCTCTTCAATAACATCATCGGGAATGATACCTTTTCTCAATCGAAGTACTTCTTTAATTAATTCCGGAGTGTATTCAGGATGTCCTGTTTCGATCATTATGAGTCAATAAATAATGAGCAAATGGATCGATATGAAGCATTTGATATGCTTACCTTGGAATGTTAAGAAGGTAGAATTGATCATTCCTTGATTAGCACAAATCTCATTGCCACCGTAGCAGATCAGATCTTTAGGTTTCTCTGTTACCATTTCCTTGTTCATGCACATGATATCGACAATCAGCTCCTTTTCTTTGGCACCTGGAAGCAATCCATAGCTTGAGAGTATGCTTGGGTTGATAAGATAGTCTCGATCAGACACTTGCCATCCCTTTGGATTAGGGGCCACAGTTCCGCCCAGTGCACTCGCGATCATCTGTTGTATCGAAGACAAGTATTAGTTGCTTCTCGTAGCTACATAAGATTGATTCTATTCAAAGCATTGTAATATTACTTGATGACCATAGCAGACACCAACTGTCTTTATATTGTGTGCATAGAGCATCCTAACGTAGTCCCTCAATGAGTTGGTCCACTCATTGTTATCGTTGACCGAGTGGCGACTTCCTGAGATGAGGAATCCATTGTATTTGTTGGTAATGACATCGTCCCACTTGGGGAACTTTGACTCAGTGACTTCATAGACTGACAAGTCAACATTTGCCAACTTGTTCTTCTTGAACAAATTGACAAACTGAGCATCAATATCACTGAATTTACTTTTAATTTCAGGTACAAACTGGTCACACTTTAACAATGCGATTGATAATCTTTTCATCTCTTTATTTAGTATCTTCCTAAACTGCTTTGCTTTGCTTTACTTTACTTTACTTTATTTGTATTCTTGATTTTTATCCAAACTAATGAATTGTTTATTTTACTGATATATTAAAAATTTAATTTGGGTGAAAATCATAGATTATTTTACTCTCTAACTATTTATTCTAAAACCTGGAGGTTGACTCCTTGATGTCTTTCATTCACAAAGACAACAAATATTTTCTAATTATTATTTTAATATTTTTTGGAAAAGTTAAAAAGATAATATTATCATCTTAAATTTATATCAATTTCCATTCAGTTGTGTACTCATTATTATTATTATTAACAGTTATGACTGAATAAACAATAGATACTAAAATTGTACTTGTTGATGAACAACACTCAGTAGTTTAGTTGCTTTGAATTGTTCATATAAATTAAAAGAAATTGTTATAGCTTTTTGAAACTATCTAACACTTAGATTCTAAAAATAAACAAATACAACTTAATTAAAAGGGGGTAAGATCTGTTTGTTGTTGTTGTAGAAAATAATTAATTAATGATTTTTTTTTAATACATTGGATGAAATTTAGAATAAAGAGGTAGAAGTGGTTTTTTGCTATGACAATTAAGTCAAATGCATTTAAAGAACTTTAAAGAATGGACTCAATAGAAGATGATGATGACTTCCACTATCCTTTTACTAGTACAACAACTACCTCTACGACTACTTCAGCTACCAGCAGCACCTCTACAACTAATAGTCATCATAAGATAGACAAAGATAGTTTAGAAAGTGATATAGAAATGATGGATCCTACAAGTAGTAGTAGCAGAAATAGTAGAGAGAATAGTGGTGACTTTATACAGAAGAAATCCAACGAGGAACACTGCCCAATATGCTTATCAGAAATAGAAGATATCACCTTTCTCGATATTTGTTTTCGTAAGTATCGATTTAAACTAAGCCCAACATCATCATCATCCTCCTTCTCATATAAATGTATACTAACCAAGAATTAATCATGGTTTATTTAGATCACTTTTGTTATATATGTATCCTGCAATGGTCTGAGATATCTGGACATTGTCCGCTGTGCAAGTCTACTTTCCAATCTTTGATTCATGATGTCAAGTCAAATAGAGAATATAAAAGACATCCTGTAAATAGTCGAACCAGCACTAGCAGCAGTACCACTACTAATGCCAGCACTAACAATAGAAGAGCTGGCCAATCTCTACAACAAACACAACAGCAGCAGCAACAACGACAGACCCAACAACGGACACAGCAACTATCAACAACAGATTTTATTCGAAACAGTCCAAATACAAACTCACATGAATTTAGAAGAAGTGTATATGCAAGACAAATCAAAGCAATACCAATGGTTCCCCCATTTAAGCTCTACCTAAGTCCACAGATGATTAGTGCTAACTACAGCAGGTGGAGAAGTAGAGTGTCACCCTGGATCAAAAGAGAACTACAGGCTATTTTACAAACAGAACAAGTCGATGTTTTGGAGGAAATCATTCTTTCACTTTTAAAGAAACATACTATCGACAGCAATATCATCATCGATACGCTTAAGCGATTCCTATACGATAAAACAGAGCAATTTCTGCATGAACTACTGTGTTTTTCATGCAGTCATTACAGCTTACAGGCATATGACCAAAAAGTTGTATATGAATTGACTCAACCCTCAACCGATAGTACAAATAGCAGTACTACTACTACTACTTCAGTTGGAAAAGATCAGGATAAAAAGAGGAAAAGAGAAAAAGAATCTACACAGCAAGAATCAATCGATAAACCACTTACAGATTTGATGAGAGATTCAAAATCCATTTTGACTGCAGGCGATCATTTACCGTTAATTCTTAACCAGATCATCAAAGAGAAGGAGAAAGAAGATGATGAGAGCATTAAAAATCACAAACTCAAACGAATGCTGCAATCAAGCACTGCAAATGAACCGGATTGGAACTTACTAGCAAAAGATAATCAACTGCTTACTACAACCATTCACACACTTAACAATAATATCTCTAACATTGAATCTGTACTCTATGGCAACACAGCTACTGATAGCAGCAAACAAAAGAAATAGAATTTAGATAATTAGATAGCCTTACTCTCTACAAATCAGTAGCAGCTAAACACCAACAACAAAAGATCCAAGTGGTCATCCTTTGCTTTGCGTAATAGAATTCTTTCTAGAAACTGGGTTGCAAGGAATCAATCTACGAATAACAACTGTAAATTCAAATATAGAAGTTGTACACAGCAATCAACAACTACAACGAAAGCAAATGTAATGAATTCATTGTAGTTGTTGATTGCTGGATCTAATTGTTCAACTGCAGTATTATTTGAATAATCAGAACTTCTGCAAAGAGTTTTCACTTTGAAACTGGTGTTAGGAAAGGAACATCGGAATAGCCTCATTAACCCACTAATGAAACACCAAATTTGACACTATCAAGGAATACAACCCCTGTCAATGCAAATATTCATCGCCAAAAGGCAACTCCGACAAATAAAAACAGTTGTTTTTCTTTATTTTGTTGATTTTTTCCAATTTGGTTCAACGCTGCGTTGTTGTGATGCTGCGAGGATCAATCAATCATTTTATTGATTAATTATAAACAAAAACAAAAAAGTGTAAATGTCTTTATTCAATCTCCCCACCACTCGTCATCCCACTTGAATAATTGGTAACAAAACATCATTTAAATTTGGTGCATATTTAATAGCTGATTGCTCAAAACCAAGAACAAAAATTAGATTTTTGTCCGAATTTATCCAATGTACCCATTTCCAAAAATAAAATAAATTATGATGATGATATTTTTATTATTTTTTTGATTTTTGATTTTAAATTTAAATCTATTGTTATCAATTCTTAACTCATTTTCCTAAAACTGTGAAACAACACTATATCAGTCTGATCACATTAACCCAAACAAATAACCAAAGTTAGTTAGAATTGTAAAATATTATTTAAAAAAGAAAGAAGAAATTTTGGGAACCAACAAGCAACATTCACATTGGAAATTGTACTTTTCATTTATATTAAAGTATTCAGCAAGTTAGTCAACACTTCAGCTAAATTTATAACACCAATTAGTTTAAAACTATTACAACGCAATTTAGCCTAAAGAAATTCATAGAAGATTATTATTACTCTTTTGTAGAAATCAAATCAAAATTCCAAGGAAACTTCATATTTTAAAATGTAAAGAAAAGATATATTATATCCATCATCATCATAATCAATACCACATCTTAAGAGCATTTGTTGTTATTACTGTTATTGTTGTTCTCTTCCACAACTAATCTCAATTAGCTGAAATAAAATCTCCGACCTTGAACTAATAGAATTATAATTCTTTTTTGGAAGCCAAGGACAAGACACGCTTTTTTGTTTTTTGGGAAGTACAACATCCACATTCCATTCAATTTTCAAAGCTTGTTTATTCTGTCATTCATCAAATTTCACCTTTTTAATTCATAAAAAACAATAAGACCTGGGTTGGAGGCAAAAAAACATCATCGAAATAAAAAATCTAGATTTTATCAAAAAAAAAAACAATCCTTTTGAAATTGAATCATATTCTGATTAAATTCTGCTACTTAATGACTTTAATTAACATTCGACAATAACTCAATCACACATTCATTCATACATATATTTGCATACAGCATAATAAGCACATCCATCATATCTTCACATATATCTATTTATTTATTTATTTTCCATAAACAACAGCAGAATAGCAAACATATTTAGATATACTAACTTTTTAAATCATCTCAACTTCATCACATTCATTCTATAGTTAATAGGTAAATCAAAATCATCACTGTCATTGTTGTTGAGTATTGTAAGATTGTTATTGATCTTTGTTAATTTTAAGGATATGAATTCAGAATAATCAGAAGAAAATCAGAGTAGAAGAAAATATTGTTTTTTGACTTTCTTCCACTTAGTTATTCAACTACTTGTGATAGACCTCAGTTGTTTGTTCACATATTATTATTATTATTATTATCGGATAACAATAACATGTTAGTTTGTTCATTGCACAAGCTTGGTGTCGACACCAATCATGATCAAATCGAAATATTTTAAAAGTGGATAAGATTGTTTGCAAATGAAATCTGGAATATTTCGATAAACATAAATATAAATACGATTTTGTTTTTGTTCCGAAAAAACCACACTCATAGAAACATTGGCAACCAACCAACCGACATCCATCGCCAAAAAATATAAACACAAAAAAAAAACTGAACCAAAAAAAATATTATTGATTTTTTTATATTTTTTATCAACAAGATTTTTTTTATAATTTTTTTTATTCATCCTATTTTCCATTGATACCAATCAGCAGCCCCATGATATCCAATCAATCAACCAAATAGATCGCCTATTATTTATTTATTATTATTATTATAACACATATAGCATTTGTAACGCAACAAATCAAGAGTATACAAGTAGGTTTAATTTATTTTGTTTTTGTTTGTTTTTGGTTTTTTAGTTGTTTTTGATTTCCATCATCTGTTAAAAACAACAGCAACAACAACAACAACATCAACAACAAGAGTTTTTGTAATATAAAATAATTTAACAAAATAAGCAACCATGGTCGCTGTGGGAATTATCAATTAAACAATCTTGTTAATCAATCATTTTCATTGTGGAAGCAATCATAATCAGTATAATCGATTGGTAAACCGGTTATCTATCCATTTGTTCCACTCGCCACACTCTTTAACAAAAAGCCCTTTGCACAAAAATACTTTAAACCACACCATTTCAAAGATATCTTTAATTTAAAAAACAAAAAACACAAACAAAAATCAGAAATCAAAAGAAATTCCAATCCAAAATCAGTCACAATCACACTCTACTAATTATATTCAAGCTTGAATAAGTCAAAGCATTATAATAATATTAGTTTTCAACAAACAAAAGCAAAGAAAACAAAAAAGAAAAAGTATAAATATCAAGTCAATATCAATTTCATTGCAAAGTTTAAAAAACAACAACAACAACAACAACAACAATCCAACAACGACACTACCTCATTTCATTCATCTCCACAACACATCATCATCATCATCACCAATTGAAGAAGGAGAAGAGGTAATATAATAGAATAGAGTCTTTAATTACAGTCGAGCTAGCTTACCAGTCAACTACCCTAAGACTTAAAGCAGAGAGGAGCGGACAGTAGAGACACAGAGTGGAGCGAATATTTAATTTCATACAACAAAATTTAGATAGCCTCGATTAATATATTCCACTCACCAGCAATTCAATTTAAATGGCAACTCATGATTGATTGGATGTTGCCATTCTTGTTTTCATATACATCATCCATCGTCATCTACATCATCAACACAACCCCTACCACTGCCAACACTAAACTAAACAATGATCCTGGTTAATCTCCATCTTTTAAATTTTCATATTTTGTACTTTTATATAAATTATTTATTTGTTAATACTTTACTTTTTTAGAAGAATTAAATAACAAGTAAAGATAAATTGTTGTTGTTGTTGTTGTTTTAACCAACCTTTATTTTTGGACTGATTTTGTTGATTAAGTGTTGGTTAGTGGTTCAGATTTATCTCTATTGTTCTTTTATCTTTAGGTGCTGAGGTGATTAAATAAAGAGTAGAATTGTGGGTACCTGTCATTGCCAGCTATCCAAAACCAAATGATCACAATATCTACAATTATCAGCATCATCCATCAATCATCATTATCATTAATCAGCCCAGCCATAAAACCAAATAGACTAGTAGATAATAATAAAATAATAATTATAATAATTAATATTTATTGATCGATTTCATCCAACCACCATCATTACCACTACCACCACCATTAACTATTCTGTTTGACAACCCCACCACGGCTTTCACTACCACTATTTCTCTTCGATGAATCCTCCTAGCAATAACACTAGCATCTGCCTTAATTATCCACTTCAAATTTAATGATATTAGGAAGCATCGCATATAATATACAGTTCTTTTATTATTTAATAGAATTCACCACTTTGTCTTTTTAATATGATTAGGATATCAAAACATCAATAACACACTTTAGCTCACCACTATCACTTACTTAATTAAGTTCCAAAAAAACAACAACTACTATAGTATTAGTTTTTAATTAATAATCACGTGCAAATCTAGCTTTAACTTTTTAAAGTTTATTCATTCAACAAATGTTCTTATTTTGGTTTGGTTTGGTTTGGTTTGTTGTTAGTTTTAGCTGTTGGTTGGTTGTTGCTCTACTGCTGTTAGATTCATGATTGATTTACTATTTGATTGATTGATTGATTGATTGAATTAAACAATAAAACTAACATTTATTATTATTTTTTTTTAATTTAAAATTAGATTTGTAAATATTACATCAAATTATAGCATTACAAGATATACCAACAACCAACCAGAAAATCAAATAACTTCAACAATCCATCATCATCATCAACAATAACAAGAACAACATCATTGTCACACTTTCTAAATCAGGTTTTAGAAAGTACACAGTAATAAGATTATTAGTTTTTTTTCAGCTACACTTTAGTTTAGTTTAGTCTATATATAAAGAAAAAATAGGAAAGATGGGTAATATGTGTGGTAAAACTGAAATGGGTACACCCGAGGAGATCAAGGCGAACCATTCCATTAATCATATGCTGAAGCAAGCCAGATCAAAATTGGAGGGTGAAATCAAACTTTTGCTTTTGGGTGCTGGTGAATCTGGAAAAGTAAATATCGCAACAACAAACATTCATCAAAGATTCTAACTTCTCTCCTTCACTCTCCAGTCCACTATTGCTAAAACAAATGAAGATTCTCCATTTGAATGGTTTCACAGATGAGGAAAGATTATCATACAAAACTATTATCTATAACAATACAGTTGGCTCAATGAGAGTGTTGGTCAATGCTGCAGAGGAACTAAAGATTGGTATCAGCGAGAGCAACAAGGAGGCAGCATCGAGAATCGCCAACGATTTGGGCGAGCACTTCAATGGTGTCCTCACTCCAGAGTTGGCTAAAGACATTCAAGCTTTGTGGGCTGATCCAGGAATTCAGACTGCATTCTCGAGATCATCGGAGTTCCAGCTCAACGATTCTGCAGCATACTATTTCGACTCGATCGAGCGTATCTCAAAACCAACCTACTTACCATCAGAGGCCGACGTCTTGCGTTCACGTACCAAGACCACCGGTATTATAGAGACAGAGTTTGAGGTTCAAGGAACCTGCTTCAGAATGGTAGACGTTGGTGGACAGCGTTCCGAGCGTAAGAAGTGGATGCATTGCTTCCAAGAGGTCACTGCTGTCATTTTCTGTGTGGCACTGAGCGAATACGATTTGAAACTATACGAAGACGACACAACCAACCGTATGCAAGAGTCACTGAAGCTCTTCAAAGAGATTTGCAACACCAAGTGGTTCTCTGAGACTGCCATGATCCTCTTTTTGAACAAACGTGATCTCTTTGCCGAGAAGATCACCAAATCACCGCTTACCACCTGCTTCAAGGAATACAATGGTGCTGCCACCTACGAACAATGTGCCGACTATATCAAACACCAATTTTTGAACCAAAACGAAAATCCAAAGAAACTTATCTATCCACATTTGACCTGTGCTACAGATACATCTAATATTGCACATGTATTCAATAGTGTTAAAGATATCGTACTCAATATTACACTAGACGAAGCTGGTATGGCAATTTAAAATAACATATTAGAAGTAAAAAAAAAAAGAATAACAAAACAAGAATCATCATCATCTTCATCATCATACATCACACAAACAAGCTACAATCAAACCCTCAAAGTAAATAACTTTCACAGTTCTATATTTCAAACTTATTGTAATCATTTCAAACCATTCATAGAACCAAATAACCAATACAACCAAATCAAATCAACAACATGCTCTATCTTGTTACAATATCGAAATCAAAGGTAGAATAGAAGTATTAGAGAATCACAACACCAGCTTTTCACAATATTTGTATTTTATATATTCAATAAATTAAAAATTTAATATTCACAAAAAGAGTTGTAAATTTATTCTTCTGAGAATGATGTCAAGTATTTGAGTTATGGGAAATAATAATAATTACATGAATGTTAATATAAATAAATAGATTTATTATTGTTTAAAATTCGACAACAGCCTTTCCAAAGAGATCCTTTTCTTCGAGGAATTTATAGGCTGAGATGGTTGACTCGATGCCTTTGAAGGTGTGACCAATAATGGACTTGTAGGTTGGCAACTTTTCGCTTAGGTAGGCTGCTGCTCTAGTCAAGTTGGCTTGATCACTTGTGAATTCAAAGAGGAAATATCCTTTGAATGTAAGGAATTTTTCTCATGATTGGGACAATTGGGAATGGAGTTGGCTCTGGTGCCAAAAGACCGTAGATGATGACAGTTCCTCTGACTGCGGTGGCATTAGCAAGCTTGGTGACTTGACTTCCACCGACTGGATCATATACTACATTAACACCAACATTGTTGGTAATCTCCAAGAGACGCTTCTCAATGTCTTCCTCTCCAGT
The DNA here is from genome assembly GCA_003667245.1 of Heterostelium multicystogenum. Classification (NCBI taxonomy): domain Eukaryota; phylum Evosea; class Eumycetozoa; order Acytosteliales; family Acytosteliaceae; genus Heterostelium; species Heterostelium multicystogenum. The sequence goes on along the minus strand of RCNN01000002.1, from coordinate 12,884 downwards.
TGCAATGAAATGATGGGCACCATATTCCAAGAGTTTTTCACGCTTGGCACTGGTACGACTGGTTGCGATGACAGTGGCACCCATTGAGCGGGCCATTTGGATAGCTGCTAAACCAGCGCTAGAGCTAGCGGCTGTGATAACAATAGTTTGTCCAGCTTGGAGATGTGAAATATCATTAAGGGCAAAGTAGGCAGTAAGATAAGCCAACCATGCACTGGCAGCTTCTGCAAATGATTGACCTGGACTCATAAGAACGAGTGAGGTCTCTGGTACAAGAGAAAATTGTCTAGCAGTACCATATTTGGCCATACTGATATTGCTCAAAACGGCAACTCTGTCACCAACCTTGAATCCACTAACATTTTCTCCAACTTTGTCAATGATACCAGCACCTAAAAGTAATAATTATTATTATAAGTACCATCACTCAACATTATTCATCGCTATATAGTCCTTCACATACCTTCATAGCAAATTGGTGATGGGAATGATTTGGGTCTCTCTAAGTAGTGTCCGGCAAGGAACAATTGCTCAGAACGATTCAAACCGATAGCCTTGATGGAAACTCTAACTTCATTGGCGGCTGGTTCTGGGATTGGAACTTCCTTGATGTACAAGTTGGCAGAGGTACCGAAAGAGTCAAATAAAACAGTTTTTGAAGTCATTGTAATTGTTGTTTGATATTAATATATAAATAAAGATATTTAGAAAGTAAGAGATAATAAATAATGTTGTTTGTTCTATGCAGTAAAATTTATGTTCAGCATCTGGTTTGTAGTGGTGTGGTGGTCCACTAATAAATAGAAAGCTTTTAATCAATTTCTAAATCTTTTTTTTGTAATAAAGAACTTTGTCTATCGTCATGCGTTAACTTGCCACAATGATTTTATCGAATCAAAAATGTCAAATTAAAATCTTCTTCATTAGACTCCCCAATTCTTTCTGTTTTTTGTGGTAATTTGCCCATTTTAGACAGGTTTTTAGGTGGGGTGTTTAACGTCAACCAAAAGTGGTTGGCTCTCAGATCCATCTGTGCAATCATAATGGTGATAATCTCTAAACTAATCTATCTATGTTTTGCACTTATTTTGCCATAAGCATGAAAATCTATGTTTATTTTTAAGTTATTCTTTAAAGGTTTTCTTTTTTCTTAAGGGTTTGGTTGACAAAAACTCTTTTAAAAAAGAATGAAAGAAGAAATAAAAAAGAATATCCGAACCAATTGGCGATTTTCTCTAATTTTAGTGAAACATTCTTTAATTAATATTATATATATAATTATTTATAAATAAATTATTATTTATCATATCTTATGACAATAATAAGTAGTGAAACAAGGTGAATCATTATTAAGGATAATATTAATATTATTGAAAAGACGAAGAAATGGTGAATTTGAGGTGAAAGAAGCTATCACGTGATAGATCATCAAAAAGTTAATATAAACTTCCAATTGGTATTTAGTTGTTTATTCGTTTATATACCACCATTACCAGTGAATTAGTATTGTTTGCTCGATTCAATTTGATGTCATATTTAATGTTAATTAGTTATCCATTTTCCTGACATTCCTTTATAAAGGAATGAGCTATATGATAGTTTTGTAATGTTATTATATAAAATGAAGTGATAAGATAGATATATTATGTATAATCTCAGATTTCAACAATAATCATATTAAAAGAATTATTAAATAATTTTAATTAATGTTATTGTTATTGTTATTGTTGTTGGTGTTGAGTGTGTTATGAAAAATCATTGGGTGAATCAATATAAAATTTATTTAAACAACAAAACTGTGAAATGAAATGATATTTATAATTAGTTTTGGGAGTAGAGTCTTGTGCTAATCAGCATTACAGTTACACTGCAGCCACTCCTACATTTCTCAGTCATCATCACTGTATCAATTCAATTAAGTTGTTGTAATTGTTATTGTTATTGTTGTTTTGAAATCTTTCTTTTGAGTTTGCTTACAAATAATAGGTTGAGTTAGAATTAAACGAGATTTAATCGTACTATTACTTCATTTGAATATTCACTCTTTCACCTTTATCACACGTGAAAGTGCAAGTTAGAGAAAGCAAAGGACAAGACAGTATAGGATAGAGATAGGATTAATTCAATTATTCTTGTAATCTAAAACACGTGTAGTAACATTTTAGTAGGTAAGTATACTTGTATAGCTGTATTTAGCTATACATTATATAATAATATAATGTAATATAGTACATATGTATGTATCTATCTCTTATTTATTATAATATATATATAATATATATTTAAAAGATAGTTTTAGATTAGATGTTAATAAATCGATAATAATAATAATAATAATGTATATTTAATTAAATATATTTTCAACTACTTCTACGACTAGCCAACAAACGAGCAATGTATACTCATCATATAAATATAGAGCACATGGTTATGAAGTTTATTTAAATTAAATTATTGCAATCTTCCCTTGCACACTCTAGATTTAATTCTAATTATAATTATTGTATTATTTTATTATTGTATTGTTGTTGTTGTTGTTGTTGTTGAATCAATAGCTATTTATAATCATAACAATCAATATATATATTGATATTTTCAGACTTTAACATTATTCAATTCACTAACGCAATAATCCAAGTATACTTAATAATCCAAAATTACAATAGTAATATAAAATGTCAATACATTATAAAGATTTGGTCAATGTAGACGAATTTAAGGTGGTTGCTGAGAAGAAGTTACCTCGTATGGTCTATGATTACTATGCATCCGGTTCATTTGATCAAGTAAGTAAATACACTTGCTGTTGGCGTTGAATCAACTCTAATTCTATTATTGTTATGGTACAGATCACATTGGCAGAGAATCAAAGCTACTATTCAAAATTAAATTATTACCCAAATGTTTGACAGATGTATCTAATATTGATATGAGTACTAGCATCTTGGGTTTGGACATATCTTTCCCTTTGATGGTGTCGCCAACTGCTATGCAAAAAATGGCTCATCCACTTGGTGAATGTGCGACCTGGAGTGCTGCAAATGAATTGGGTACTGCCATGACTTTGTCCTCATTGTCTACCACCAGCGTAGAGGAACTATCAAAGCATGCTAAGGGAAATCCAGGTTGGTTCCAGCTCTACGTATTCAAAGACCGCTCTATCACAAGAAATCTTGTCCAACGAGTTGAACAACTTGGATATAAAGCCATCATGTTGACAATCGACACACCATATCTAGGTAGAAGAGAAGCAGATTATAGAAATGGGTAAGGCATCTTTGGCACCAGAACTGTTCGTTTTGGGAACGATGACTCATTTTAATATTTTTAGATTCCATTTGCCAAATGGATTGGCATTACAGAATTTCGCAGATTTACCATTGTCCAATGTTGAAGGTGGACTCAATGCTTATGTAGCAACTATGATTGATAGTAGTCTCAGTTGGAAAGATTTGGATTGGTTAAAGTCGATTACAAGATTGCCTGTTATTGTAAAGGGTGTCATGTCACCAAGAGATGCAGAGATCGCAGTTGCTCATGGTGTCGATGCCATCATTGTAAGCAACCACGGTGCGCGTCAGCTTGACACTGCACCATCTTACCATCGAGGTACTCCCATATATTGTTAAAGCTGTAAATGGACGTTGTCCAGTTATTTTGGATGGTGGAGTTTCGACGTGGTACAGATATTCTGAAGGCATTGGCATGTGGTGCAAAGGCAGTGATGATAGGTAGACCTATTCTCTGGGGATTGGCTGTTGGAGGCAAAGAAGGAGTACAAAGAGTTTTAACATTACTACAGGATGAATTGAAGCTTTCTATGGCACTTGCTGGTGTTAGAACCATTAACGAAATCGATAAGTCGTTGATTTGGAATCCATCTGATTTCACCAAACTTTAAATTCTTCTTTTTAAATATAATATAAATATAATATTTGAAATTTCACTTTAATAATATCTATTGGAGTGGATCAGATCTTAATTTTATTCACCCAAAAAACAAAAATATGCAAAGAAAATTCAGACAGCATGATGTGGATCAGAAGGTTCTTTTATTCTTTTCAGGGTGTCCCAAAAATATCTTTTTTTTTAATTTTTTTTGGTCCAAAAATGAATTTATGATGTTATTAGCAATTGCCATTGACGTTTCCTTTATTAGATGTTCTAAGTAGCTAGCTTCCTTGTATTTGTAGATAAAATGAATAAAACACTAGTATTTACAGTAGTATTTAGCATATTGGTGTCTACTATAGTATCTGCTCAGCAGCTGATAACCCCAGACAATGAAAATCTAGTCTATATGGGTAGAATGGATACAACCAGCAGCAATGTCTACTATTTCGATTGGTCAGGTGTAGAGATTTCGATGATTATCTCTGGAACTGCTTCTCTCAAAGTTATGATGAATACAAACTCAGCCACTCCTGTAAATAATCCATTACTATCAATCTCATACCTACTTTCATTGTTAAGGAAGTGTCACCTCTTTGAAAGAATTAATATTAATATATATTGTTTGATTAGACTGACAGTAATATAAATATGTTCACAGTTTTGATAAACAATGCTGTCTATCCACCTTTGAATATCACTTCGACTAAATTACAGGAGTACGATCTTGTTTCAGTTGGAACATTGGTTCCTACTCAAACCTACATTATATCATTGATCAAAAGAACGGAAGCTTCACTTGGAGTTGTTGGTTTCTTTGGATTTCTCGTTGACGACAGTGCGACCATTCAAACACCACCCCAATTTTCAAGAAAATTGGAATTCATTGGCGATAGTATCACATGTGGATATGGAATCGATGGCCAATCACCATGTTCATTCACTCCACAAACTGAGAACAATTTCGAGTATGATATATCTACCTCTACCTAGCTACCTTTTGCTTTGGTTTAATTAATTTCTAACTAATTTGTTATTTAATAGGACATATGAATTTATTATTTCAAGACAGCTAAATACTCAGTTGCACACTGAATGCTGGAGTGGAAAAGGACTTGTTCGTAATTATAATTCACCAAATATCACTTCATCCAGACCAATGCCATCCTATTTAACACAATCACTAGCTAATAATGTGACGAGCGAATGGAACTTTAATAACTATGAACCCGATGCAGTGATAATCAATCTGGGTACCAATGACTATTCGACACAGCCAACACCACCAGAGAATCTATTTGAGCAACAATACATCGACTTTATTCAAAAAGATCAACGGCTGGTATCCAAATAAGCCAAACATTTTCTTGGTATGTGGTCCAATGCTTTCAGGTTCACCATGTGATTATATTCAATCAGTAAGTGAAACTCTTGAGTCTACAACATTCATTGATCTTCAAGATATACTAGATCCCTCAGATTATGGATTGCTGGTCACCCTAACCAGAGTGGTCATGAAAAAATGGCCGAAATTGCTTATCCAATCATCCAAAAAGTGATGCAATGGTAACCTGTAGAAATATTCACAATAAAACAAATAGTTAAATTCAAGATCATCTGTTTCTACGACATATTTAAAATGAATGAAGGTTATTATAAATCTCTATTGTATTATGTAGTAGGAACTTTATATGATAAAATTGATTTCAAAATAAATATTATGTAAAAAACAACTATTCGCATGAAATGCAAGCTTAGGAAAGTGGTTAAATCCGCTAGACTCAAGTTCTAGTCCGCAAGGTTCGTGAGTTCGAATCTCACAGCTTGCAAATAATTTTAAAATATTTTCCCCGCTTGCGCTAATGTTGTTTATCTTTGAGTCATAAAAAAAAAAAAAAAAAATAAAAATTTCAGTTTACTTTCAATCTTAAAAATAGTTCCAAAAAGTTGTTATTTATTCCAATCTATTATCATCCTTGTCACTATAACACTAAAACTATACTACATCTACAAGTTAAGCTGGATTCATTTGTTTTAGCTTGGTCATGGGTCTAAATAGTATTGGTATCCTCAATCTGCTTACTTTCAATCCACCATCAACCCTCAACCTATCTGTCTATCCAAGATGTATCCTCATGTATCCTTGGTAGGCTTGATGGAATCAAAGAGCTTAGTAAAATTAAGCACATCAGACCCCATTATTATCAATAGAACCTCCACATCTCTTCCATAGAGATCTCTTCAATGATGTTGTTCCATATTGCTTTGGGTCTCATTTCAAGCTATTCATCAACCATGTATTTTGGAAATAGTTACAGTTTCTCTGATAATCTTTGATCTTTCTGAAATGTCACAAATCTATGACAATATCAACAAAGTATTACAGTTGACTACAAAAGAGAGATTTTGGACAATTTTAATGGGAAATGATTGTTTATTGATTCACAAGGTGAGTTTCTTCCAATCCTATTTCTTCATGATATATACATCTAATACATTTGTTAATGAATTTCAAGATAAAAAAGCTACTATGGAGACTAAAAACCAACAACAAAAAAGTAATTGTCATAAGTTGGGGAATTAAGAATTATTGATCTAATATACTCATATGCTATTAGCAATGCCAATTTAAAATATAGAATATTGTATAAACACTATAAATCCAAAATCTTCAGAATTTACCTTTTTTTACCAAGATCTCATTTGATTTTTGATTGGTTGATAAAAACAAATGTACGAATGCAAATAATTGTTTGTTTATTATTTTTTTAATGTTGACCACCTTAAGTGGTTTCATTATTATAATTAGAATTCAATAAGGAAAGAAGAAGTTGAATGGTGCCATCCCTTAATGAATTCTTCGATGTTTGATATTTTCCCTAAATATGTATTAAGATTAAGAAGTTGCTTAACTCTTCTATTCCTTTTGATCTTTATCTAAAACACTTTGAAAACAAAACAACTATTTTGAATTGTTTATTGAAGTCTTTATTTGAAAATAAAAATGATTATTATAATATTACAAAAAAAGTTCTTAACGACAAGGTGAATTACAATGTCTGAGTTTAACAAATTAATTTTTTTGATTGGTAGTTGGTTTTTTCTAAAGTTTTTTTTTACTTATTTTTTCAAATATTATTAAAATACTAATATTGTTCTGATAGATATGTTTTATTTTTACTAAGCGATTCGTCATAGTACAGTGAACTAGAGAATAATAATACTGTGTCGAAACAAAGAAAAAGAATAGTCTGCTATATAGAATGATAAGACTACCTATCTATATATTAGAGTATATCATTAGATTATCTTTAAATTTAAGAGCTTTAACAAGACCATCGAGCAGACACCATCATGAACGACCTTACAACTATCGAGAAATGCAGCAACAGCAGCAACACTACAGTATTTTGATTAATACCATCAACATTGCTAGTGTTTTGTAAAAAGTGGCGTGAAATAGTACTGAAGAATCTTTATGTTCTTGAACTAAACCCATATGTACTTTATCAACTACGGAAATACAATGCTTCAAAGAACAATGCTTTCATACGCGAGTTCGATACTGACCTCCTCGTTAAAGTATTGAAGCAGTTCCCCTCTGTAAAGAGTGTCCACCTCTCCTTCTTTCACTTTGTAAGATCAACCTATAATAAGGTTTCAACTGGCATACCACCCTTGTCATTGTCGTCATCAATAGCAACCTCTACAGTACTATCACCTTCAAATAGTATGAGCACTATCGAAAGTAATAGTAGTAACAGCAAATTCGCAAATGCATCTAAGCAGTTAATAGAGCCAGTCAGTGACTATGCGCCAGTTACTTTGTTGTCACAATCTATGTCACCGATCATATCATCGACATCCCCAAATGTGGAGGATCGAATCAATTTAATATCGGATGAGAATGAAATCGTTTCGATCACGTGTCTTGAGATTGTGTCCTGCATCAACTTTAGATCGATTGGATTCGTCAACTACCTACTTAACAGTGTACACTTGAAAACATTGGTGATTGACCATTGTAATCTACGAGATTCTGACTGTTCGATTATTATCCACGCAGTAAAGTCCTCGACTTCACTAAAGTCACTTAGTTTGCGTCGTAATCAACTACAAGACGAAGGTGGCAAAGCAATCAGCGTCCTTATCGAAACTAGCAACACTATTGCTGAGATATATCTATCCAACAACATGATTGCACAAAACGGAACCATTGCAATCACCAACGCACTTAAGCACAACAGATCACTCACACATCTCTCACTTGACAATAACTATCTATCGATGGACAGTGCACTTACCCTGATCGATTGTTTTAACATAAACAAAACATTAAAACAACTGGATATCAGAGGTAACTACTTCCAGTCTAGAATGCTTGTGGAGTTTATCCCCATTTCAATCCCATCCGATGTAAACATTCTAATTGACGACGAAGCCCCAATTACATTTATAACTCAACAACTCCAATTAAATCAGAAAGCAATAAAGCAACAACAGCAACAACAACAACAGCACCAACAGCAACAGCAACAGCAACAACAATACTACCAACAAATAAATATTCAAATGCAGAATCATAATGATATCCTCCATCAAGAAACGAACAGCAGTAATAATAATGGAGACCATCATTACCTTTTTAATTATAATAGCAATAATTTCTATCATAGTCCGCTGTTGGAGTCAAAGAAAAGGAAATTTCAAAAAATGTGAATCATAATAATTGGTTGGTCAATGGAATTCAATAAAGCCTCCATATCCTATTGTATTTTATTTATATAATAATTGTTACTTTATTGTTACATTCTAATTTCTTATGTTAAAAGAATGATTTTTCAATTTGATATGGTCCAGATGCTAGCAATAGATTTCTTCTTGAAAATGTAACATTGAATACTGGTGTTTGCTTTGTTGGGTATGTTTCAAGCAATTCGGGTGAAATACTATTATTTTTAAATTAATCAATGTATTAGTAAAGCTATTTACACTGTGATAGATACAAATATTTAATGCTTACCGTTTTTGTTTTAGTCTTGCTTTTTTACTTGGTGTCTTGCTAACTGTGTCTTGATCGATGTTGGTGGTTGTTGAGATAGTGCTTGCAGCATTTACATCCCAAAGTCTAACGGTGCAATCGGCAGATGCTGAGGCAAGAATAGATCCATCCATGCTGAAATCCAGAGAATAAATAGTTTTGTTGTGTCCGTCCATTTTTTTTTATCTTCTTTCCACTTCCAAGATCCCAAAGAATAATACTGGTATCCTCTCCTGCTGTCGCCAAATACTTTCCATCGGGAGAAATTGATACACTGTATATAGGTGCACGATGACCCATGAATATTCTAACACATTTACCAGTGTGGCATTCCCATAATCTTGCTGATTTGTCACTTGAACCTGTTGCTACATAATTTATATTTGGATGGAATTTGACACACTAAACAGAGGAGAAAGGAATTATAAGTAAGTTTTTGAAGATTATCAAATAGTCAGTTGGAGTTAATAGTTACATTGACATCTGACAAGTGACCAGCGAATATTCTCATTGGCGAAATATAGTTTGTACACCATAGACGTGCTGTTTTATCATGTGAAGCAGTGGCGAAATAGTATCCATATGGACTGAAATTGACATCCCAAATTGGGTAGTTGTGACCTTTGTAGCAAACCAAGTTTGACATTGTCTCAAGACTCCAGAGTCTTGAGGTGTTGTCTTCGGAGCATGAGATGATAAATTGGTTATCAGGACTGATTGAACAACCATAAACTGGGCCAGAGTGTCCAATGAAAGTGTGAAAATCTGAATCCATTTTCTTTTGTGTAAAGTTTGATTTTCCTGTTGGAAGTGTTGATGCCGTCGACGCCGTTAACGAAATCGATGAAGAAGTGCCAGTTTGTTGCTGTTGTTCGCTAGTTGAGTTGTCTTTAGTTGCACTTCCACTGTTTGGATTCTTATTTGAATTTCTCTCTGCTATTTCTTTAAGATTCCACATTCTGATAGATGAATCATCGAATCCACCAACAACGATACTAGCATCATTTGATATTTCTACAGTGTTTAGACTTTTTAAAGATATTCAGATTAGTTACTTTCAAGCAGCGAGTAATGTAATTTTCCAATTCTTACCCTTGGTATGTATTAAAGAAAGTGTAGCAACAAATTGATGGCAAAGAAGATGCAGATAAAGTTACACATTTTGCAATATCATTGTTTAATTCAGTTTCAAATGCGTCGCTACTGTAAATGTTTGTTTAATTCTAAGTTAGCATCGGCTTTAGATGGTATTTAAAGTTTAGTAAAGTCCTAACGTTACAATTTAGGTAAAGGTACATTAGATTTCGATCTACTCATTCTCTCGGCGTCTTCTCTTGTTTTCTTTTTCTTTAATTTCTTTTTCTCGTCTTCCAAGTTATCTTCATCCTCCTCTGTTTTAAATAATCCAGTCATAATTGGAGTGGAGTTGACACCACTTGTATCGATTTCAGATTGACCTGATAGCGATTCATCATCTATTAAACCTGGTCTTGTATTTGTAACTAAGGTATATGACCTAATTAGTATGAAGAAGATTTATAATAGGGATGACATCATTCTCCTTACCTTTAATATTGAAATACTGATTGATAATACTAATAATCAATATAAACTTTGATTCATGTAAGAACGACATAAGCAATTCGAATGAATATGCGCACATCTTTAGATTCCATCTGTTGTTTCTAAATGTACTTGCTAACTAAAATGATGATTGTAAGTATACATGCCAATATCTGCTACCAGTATGATCGACAAAGATAACCTACTTCATTTTCTTTAAGATGATCCGAGTTTCTAATTCCTCTTAGTAGCTTCAAGTCATCATCATAGAAGTCTTCATGCTCGGGACCTAGTTTCTCCATTAATTCAAATGCTATTCAAAGATGATAGGAAAGAGTAAGTACCAATAATTGTAAGTTTCGAATGCTATCGGCAGCCTAAACGATTGCTGTCATATCTACCTTCAGATGGATATCCTTTTGAAATTAGATCGATATAGCAGTGAACGAATATGGGGTAGAGGATCGAAAGGAACTCCTGTTTGTAAATGTCCAGTGATAGATGTATCCAATTCCTCAGCTTCTCATAGGACTCTAGATATTTCTGTGGATTGAGATACTCCTGTTGATTGTAGAACAACAAATACTGTGCAATGTTTGATTGGTCGAGCTCGATGGATCCGGCATCTCCAGCTCTAAGATCGACAACATTCGACTCTTGTTTGAATATATTCTCAGAGTTTGAATAACCACGTTTCTTTAGATATTCCAACACAGCCAAATCAATCTCTTTCTCCTTCAAATGATGATCACCATTTGCTTGACTATCGTTTTTTCCAGCATCCTTTTCTTTATCCTTATCCTTATCTTTCTCTCTATCTCTATTTGACATATTATAATATTATATTGATTGAATTGTATCTAGATATAGTCTATACTATACTCCAAACTGAACTTAGAGTTATCTGATTTTTAAAAAAACTAATTTTGATCATAAAAAAATTCATAAACAAGCATGTCATTAAAATATAACGGATAAAAATTTAATAAAAGCAAACTTTCAATACAATCAATCAATCTGATCTTCAAACATATTATTAAAGTCTCATATAACATTTCCCATCATATGATTATTACATTATCTTATGTAACTATTTAAATCATTAAAAGCATGAGCTCATCTACATAATTCATTAACTATATAGACAAAGATTACTTCTTTCCCATATTTAAATTACATAGGATATGGACTGTACTCACCTCCTTAATGTCTTTACCCACTGATATTTTATTATTAGTATTAACTAAAACTACATGTATTTCTTAACAAAGATATTTATAGATAAAACTTTAGATTTTTTTTAATTTATGTTTTTTTATTTTTATTCTAGAAAGTCGGACCCAATTACAATTGATTCATGCCTAATGAAACACAGCTTAATTAGATAAGATATATAGATAAGATAGATGTATTCTAAACAGTGTTTATTTGTATTCATATTGTTCGCTGCTGTTGTTTCAGTTTACTCTGAAAAGACAACATCTGAGAACACTCAGAGCAATGTCACCCCCATACTCGAAAAAGCACGTGACACAACCCAGACTTTCTCTAAAGAACACAAATATGAATCATCTAAAAGAGGATTTACAAAAGTCAATAAAGAGGTTCTACAAGGTTGATAGTTTACAGTCAAATCAATCATTGGTCATCGCTGAGCTAGAGAAACGTGGTCTTGTTGAGACTAAGAGATCAAAGTATGTTTGATTGATGAATATATACATTTGATCTATCCTCTGTATTAATGTCTCGATGGTTTGTTCCACTATAGTAATTTCAATTTTTAAGTGGGGATGGTCATGGGAAACCCTTTATGTCGCTAATGACAATCAGATTGTTAATCATTTCCCAAACTATGATGAAATCGGAACCAAGAGTGGTTTGACTAGAAACTTGAATCGACTGAGCAAAGAACATCCCGAGTTGAATATTGCATCATTCTTCCCAAGATCATACATCTTGTCCAACCCAAATGAAATGAATAGCTTTATCATCGACTACAATAGACAACCAGCAATCACAAGCATCTCAGGAAACCCATCATAAAAGATGACATAGTGAACCATTTCAAACGATATGGATATTTATGCAACAATTTGGATTTTATACAGCAATGTAGAAGCAACGACAGTATATCCTGAACAGCCGTCAATGGATGGTAATCGAAAAATATTGGATTGTTAAGCCATCTACAAGTATGTAAACCCATTCCAATTAGCTAGAAATATAATTAACTGTTAATTTCTCAATACAGTGGCTAGGGTGTTGGTATAAAGTATTCAAAGACTTAAAGAATCTTTTGGAGTACTCGGCCAAAATAACAATAATGAATTCATTGTACAGAAATATTTAGAGAAACCATTATTGATAATGAAGAAAAAGTTTGATATCA